>JAODVQ020149219.1:0-15307 GCA_025400075.2 Phenganax stokvisi
GGCAAAGTTTGACTCGTTTTCCGAGCATGTTTATTTTGTTTTGTTTTTTGACCGTTTCTTCCATCGCGTGGAAAGACTAGGGCCGACCTCGGAATTTTGGCTACAATTTTTGGCTCCAGGTAGAGTTCTTTGTATTTTTAGTTCAATGGAACAATCGTATATTACTCTCACAGTTTGCCCCGCGGACACGTAATGAAAGCGGCTAACTTGAAAGAAACGCAAGAGTTAGCGCCAATGCACTATGAAGTAAGAAACATTATTGAATGAAATTCCTTTTCCTAAAATTGACGCAGCAAGCTTAGCGTGGGGCGTGGACAATATATTAGCAAATTCATTAAGATTAAACTGCACTGTTGCATATGATGGGTTTTAATGAAACACAAACAACCAACGAGTCCGGTAATGTGCAGCAATGAAATATTAGAAAAGTAACGGAGACAAAAGTTTGTAAATAGTTTTTGCATTTTTTTTTTCGTTACTTGATAGTTTACCACACACCACAAAAATGCAACGACTTCAGAAACCACGTGCAGCATTGTTAGGTCGAATGTTTTCTGGAGAGATAGAGATTAAGGCGCAGATTCTTTCGAAATGACTGCTGAGAACTTGTTATATCTCTTAGGTTACACGAATCTATTTAGACTTCGCTACCGATTGTACATAGCCCACGCTGTAATTTTAAAGAATTTTTCCAGTACCCTTGTTGATATTATAAATGATGGCTGCTTGAAATCTTCATGCTGGTCTTTTTTGCTCTGCAAAACTGTAGTAGTATACAGAAAACGAGTGAAAGTCAAAAAATATAAACTTACAAGTTTAAACATCTGTGCAATCATTACATGTACTACGTGTTACCTACTGCATAGCTATTACTACAGCATGCACCAGCGTGCATGCAGAGCTTTGTGACATCAACACACGCGACAGTCGAGCAGGAAAGTAAACAATATCAAACATATTTTGATATTTCTTGCTTCTTATAATATTTCCTATGATATGTAGGCCCTGCACATACGATCGAGTGATTATCCTTGACAAGTTTTGATTGACGAGTAATGAAATATTACGCTTCAAAATTGAAAAAATCACGATGAAAATCTATCACACGTGTAATTTACAATTGTTTAAGAAGTTTTGAAAGAAACAGCGTGCTCTATAATTTAAACGATGACCACTCGTTGTCACAACAGATTTTGCTTAATGATACAATAACTCTCGCTTCAACTGTAGCGTTTTTATGCAATTTTTCATTTTTACTAACACAAGTTCAAAATTGCATGGAATTCAAGAATAACAATTTCTCTGATTTCAACCAATTAAATTCAATATCAAAATGAATTCTACCAATCAAGTCCATTATAATCTGCGAAAAGGCATTTGATATTTAGTGAAAATTATCGTTTCGAAAACATCTGCATGCTTTAACTACACATGATCTCATTGGCATAGGTCTAAAATAGCTTCTGTATATAAAACTTAATAATGTAATTCCTTGAAATCCGATGCAACTTTGTAATAAAAAAATACTTCGATTGCGAGACTATACTTAACATCTGTGGTTGGTCACTAGACAGAGAATACGAATGGTAGTCCGTAGTTCAATCTCTCTCCTATGACAAACAAAGCAAAATTACAAATTGCATTCACTTGATAATGGGTTTTCCTGCACAAACATCTTTTCGCTAAACATATCGGTTTCATAATATTAGGGATATCGTTTTTATATTCTCTGTAATCCCTACATTGTTTATCATTATTATTTTGAATAGTTTCAAGGGAAGTGTTCAACTGCGTGAGGTAGAAAAACAACTAATCGCAGCGATCTGATTTCCCATCAAGTGGCTATATTTAGAAATTAGTTTTGAACCCATAGCAGCCGTATATGATATTGGTGCGTTCATCTTTGAGCTCGGGCAACCGATTTTTGTCACAAAATACTGATATGTATTCGCGGCATCCGGTCGTTCCGATTTGCTAGTTCACCAACGTCTTGGTTAGTGTTCACACCATCGTTAGAGTAATCAGGGAAAATTCTATTTAGGGCTTCGAATCAAGGTTTGTCTTACGTTGCCGTTGGCAAAACTACTCGTACATTCCAAGAAAAGATTTAATTAGCTTTTCAGACAAAACTTAGCGCTCAGTCTTTTTCAAATGTTTATTTGAACCCTCTTGATCACAATTTCAATGTGAATCTTTGCAGAAAAATGTGCAAGAATGAACCAGGTTTATATCGGAGCTTCATTCACCTGTATCGTTTCAAAATTTAATCAAAAGAGGATGATCGTGGATGACTTCCGAAATCTGAGTCTACAGTGTTAATGTTGTCTTATTGCGGATACATGAACATTTTAATAATGTGTTTATCAAAAACTGTTGCACAAAAAAACTGCTCAACCCTGAATATTAAAAACACTTGCAAACTACTGTAATATTCTCACGTAAGATAAGAGCAGTTTCGAGAAGAAAGTTTTCTACAGTAGACAGTATTTTATTCAGGGGCATGGGATTCCTGCTCTGCGTTCTTAAAATCATATCGACCATGCATATGATCCGCTACGGTAGGCAATTAGTATTATATTTTAAAATGGCTAGTTGTTCATCGTATTTCTGATTCTAGCTACAGTATATAATTGATTATGGTAGTGAAGCTTTGTAACTGGGATAAATGCTGATGCACTTGTATATTTCTGAGTAGAGATAGAGCAATAATACCATTTTCAGGAAGTTTTGCCGCCATGAGGTAATAAAATCTAAACGCTGTATTTTATTATCACCTTTGTAAATGAAGAATTTCAACTTAATTACAAACGTCAAAAACGTAAGATGTACCATTGGATTTCCTGTTAAAATTAGCTAGTGGACCTTCTTAGAACAACTTAAGTTCCAATTCGTTGAAGACACTCTAATTTGAGTTGGCAAGCAACATATTTAGCAACACGTTCAATTGTAATTCTTAATTCTAAAAGTAGTACTTTGGAGTGCATCATTCAGTTAATATTACCAAGAGATTGGTGATTACCCTTCTGATTCTCAGTTGTTGTTGGTCAAATTTTTTTAGTAACTTTGTCTATGGACGCGTATGTATAACTGCTGCTTGCATGCTTCCAGTTTGTTATAGAAACTATAAGGTATTTTTCTCATGGAAAAACAATGGAGGTTGTTGTTATTGGTCATATTCAGGAGAAGCTAAAAAAAAGTGCAGTACATAAACTTTATCACAAATTAAAGAAGCAGATACATGCAGCTTAAAAGGAAAGATTTATTAGTAGGATCGAATATTGCGAGTTGTTCTCATAAAAAATAGGATGAACAGTGATGATTGCATAAAATAAATATACCTAATATTGATATATAAGAACAAGCCAAAGTATTACAATATGATTCATTCAGTTTTAATATGTATGCAAAGCTATAACACAGTCTAAACTAAAAGCATACAGCCTACCACTTTGTATTTATTGCTGAAGGTTTAAAGTAAATATTCGTATAAGCAGTTCCGTATATACAAGCTGTAATTTGCCGATTGATTAAACTTATTCTTTTTGTTCATTTATCTACCAACTAGAATATAAAAGGCTCATGTAACCGAAGATATTACTGTATGAAACATTTGTCAGCGTTTCGCTGAACGAAAGCCCGGTCTCAGTCAGGACAAAATGGTAAACTAAAACACCAACTTTTTTATGAATATCAAATTCCTTTTGCGTCAAACGATAGAAGCTGAGCTTTCGATCGGGACTATATTTACGACCCAGACTTCTATACCTCGGCTTCCTTTGCTATCATTGACCACATATTATGATAAACTTTAAAAGATTGACTGTAGATGATCATGTATAATAAATCAAAATGCTGCATGCATGCGTCATGATTTATTGACCGTACACATAACTCCATTGTTTGAACTTTTTAAAAACTTAATGACCCGCTTATACAGCAAACAACATCTGCATGTAAGTAAATATGCCTTAGTTATATTGTACACATTATTTTTTTATCTTGGCCAAATAGTTAGTACCCTTTCGCCTTGAATAAACGTTTGTAAACTTTGCTTTTTATATATTATGATTTTTTTAAGCTTGCAATATAAATCATATTTTGTCTGGAGTTTCGAAAACGCTCTACTGAATCACTTGTACAGCTACCAATCTCTACACGAAACAAAAGCTAAATAAGTTGAATGATTTCAAATATTTTAGCACGAGGTTAAATTCAGTCATAAGTCTGAACATATTGTTATTTACATTTATGTTCTATACCACATCCCTACATCGTCAGTCGTTTTACGACCCTATAACTTATATATAACGAAACATATATCTAAAATTAACATAGGTTACGTTAAAACACTCACTATGTGATGAAAATAGCGAATTTTGTTCAGTTTTACAGCAATTTACAGGTATCACGTTTTCGGCCAATCCGAAAATACACCATACAAACACTAAAATAACAATATATATTGCTTCGCAACGTTTTAGCTTTCAAACACAATAATCGGTTGCTTGCCAAAAAATTTTAAAAATAAGCAGCTGCATGTGTACATAGAGTGAAACACAACTTCATGTATCACAAAGCTGACATTATTCTAAAACGAACTGAAATTTTATTGTGTTGGTTGCTCGTTGTTAATATCTGAGTGCAGCTATGTATGCATGATATAATAAATCACTGTTGGCTCACTCAACACAAAACTTCAATCCATAGTCAAGCCTCTAAATTGCTCGTAAAAACAAAATCTGCCAGTTCATATGAAATAGCTACATTGCTTTCCAAATCGAAAATGATAAAAGTGAAAAGACTTTACCGAACAAATTTGAAGCTTCTGATAAATGTACTACATGAGATGTACTTGAACAAAATTAATGCATGGACTTTCTACTTTTTCGTGTTTCATTATTCTATTACCGCCTAAAAGATTTTGACGGAATTTCGATAGCAGCGAAGTCTTATTGGCATTTTTTAATAGCTTTTCTATTGTGTGGGAATGATTTGAGTTTACCAAGTATATTTTTCTAGCTTCATCACTCCAAGCGCGGGTATTTCAGGAAGAACACATGCTATAAGTGCGTTCAACCCAAAAGATAACAGAAAATATTGTTACTTCCATGCAAAAATTCTGATTTTAAAGTACTCCTTTCTTTTGTTCAACTGTATGTTGTTTACAAAGAGTTGCTATCGACGAGATAAGCCAACAAAGAACTGGAGGGGTTCAATTTCAATCGCTGATTTAACTTCAGTATTTCTGAGATTGTTACTGATATTCTTGTTCAAATGCTTCAAATGTTCTCTCACGTAATTTTTCACAAGTATAGAGTTTTGGTCGTTAAACAACAGCCATCAAATGGTGTCTACAGAAACAGTAAAGACTGGAGTTGGGCTTAGGAATGAAGTAGTTTGAAATTCTCTAAAAGAAGGCCCATAATATTTTTTTTAAATATGAATTAGATATTCTCGTATGGAAAGCAATGTTCTTTTCAATATTTATCTTACAGTTTAACAAATTTCACCAAAAACAACACAAATTAAGCTTTTAATTATACTTAAATATAGCTCTTCGTGATATTATCCGTAAGCATGCACAAAACATGGTGAGATCTACAGAAACGTTTGCGGTCCAAGTACGTCTCCTATTGAGAAAACTGCTGTTTCTCTTGTTACCGCCGTACAACGGTAGCGTTGAACACGCGAACTATAATGATACATACAGGTTAAATTGCATTATTTTAATGTCTTTTTTGTACTTTTTTCGGTTTAAAGATGTTTTATTAATCCCGTAGATTACTTTTGCCTCAAATGTGCAGCTCACCATGAAGGCCCAATATATTTATAGTTATATGTACAATATCTTATTTTTATTTTCATCATGTTTCAGTTCTCTTCATTCACTTATCTTGCTAAAATATTTAAGAATACGACGTAAAGCTTGCTGAAAATTTGCATGAAGCTAGTCATATACCTATTAGTTTCCAAAGAGTAATGAACTGCACAGTAAAGGCTGTTATGCTGATGACTCAGTCATAACTGCCGTCCAAAAATCCAAAAGATAAAACTGATGCTTCTCCATGCACCATGCATGCAAATTGTGTTAGGTCGAATATTATGTGAGCTTTAGTGTGTAGACCTTATAAGTTTGTTAAACTTCACTCTCATCCTAAGTTAATAAATTATACTCTATCGCTGTGTAAATTTTTAAGTTCAGCAATCATAGTATTAGTTTAGCAGAAAGAGAGAGTATATTATCCCTCGAATTGTTCCTGCACATTTTAGTCAGATATAATGTTTTTTGAGTGAAAACTTTAGATGTAGATGTTTCTCTGCTAAATAGTCTTACCATCATGTTAAACTATATGTAAGTCCTATCTCATTGCAAGTTGTTTTCTTGGGATTCGTTACAGATTTAGTTAAACACATTGTCCACAATGTTAAAAATATGTCTTCAACAAAATCTTTAAACTTTTGCTTACCATTGACGTTACTTATAAGTTGTAACTTGAAGGTTTAATACCATGAAGGTGTTGAAGCCTTTGTCGTTTCTGTTCCTTGAGCTTTTGATCGACTTGAGTGATTCTCGTTAGGTAAAGGAGAAACATTTGGCGAAGGATAGTCATCATCTTCCGTTCTTGAATCATCGTCGCCTTCGCCATGTAGTTTCATGTGTTTCCTCAAAGAACTTGGATGAGTGTAACTTTTGCCACAACTGTTGATTCTACATGTGTAAGGTTTATCTGAAGTGTGAACATGCGAGTGTTTCTTGCGGTCACTAGAGTTCGCAAATCTTCGATCACAATTCGGGAAATCACAAACAAACGGTTTCTCTCCGGTGTGAGTACGTTTATGAATCTTCAGGTTCTCGGATCTCGCGAAGTACTTACCACATCCTCGGAACGGACAAGCGAATGGTTTCTCTCCAGTATGAACTCTGATGTGATTCACAAGCTTGTACTTGGCTTTGAAGGGAAGGCCATTGCGAGAACAGTTTTTCCAATGACATACATGAAGAGAAGAATCGTTTTGACTCACATGATCGTCATTGATATGACGTACAATCTCATGCATCATAGTAAACTGCTTTCCACAAGGTTTGCATTTAGGAAAGTACTGAGGATCAATCCATTCACAAGTGAGAATTTGATGTTGAGGTAATCTTGGTGGATAGACGAATTGTGGAGTTTGATGAGGATAGTTTGGATCAAATCCTGGATAGACTAACATGCCTGTGTTGGTATGATTTGGAAAACCAGGGTAGTGTGTTCTCACCATGTCTGGCTCTGCGCTGTAAATATTGCTACTACCTGGCTTGATCTCACTTTTACCAGGATAAACTAAAGAGCTGCATGCACTGCCATGGATGTTGTTCTGGCTAGTAGGGGGGAAAAAGCTTGAACATGTTGGTTGAAACATTGGGTTGTGTGGTGATTTGTAGATGGATGGCATAAATTCATGATTCATTGTCGCATGTTGTTCAAGGCTTCGTTCATATGACCCAGCTCGATGATGATTCTGCGTGGACCAAGGCGGGGAAAAGACATACGGTTGAGCAGTGAAGCTTGAGCGGTTGTCAGTTTCTGTACTAAGTCTCGTACTTGGTAGGTGAGGGAATATTGGCACGCTTGACTCGATGTGGTTGTACGGATCTTTACTGATATTGTTAATTTCACCTAAATGCGAAAATCCTGCGCTTTGATTTCCAATGCTGCGTTGATATGAGTCCATGTTGTGTTTAACTTCCTTTGAAGTCTTCAAACGACGGCTGTGCGAACTCCGGGACTCACTGCAGTCGCGCGCGTTCTCCACTTTCTGTCAAAACAGACTTGGGTTGCCACTGTAAAACTGGCAAGCCATATGGGTCCGTGTGATTGATTGGTCGCCGTCAAAATGCTCAGCAATTCAATTCAGCTGGATCACTCAACACCAGGAGATTAGGAGAGCACCGCTCTTGTTTCACAAACGACGAAGAAGAAGCTAGCGAGAGCTTGAACGAGTGCGTTTTGTATGGCGTCCAGTTGGTCCCTGAGTTGTCCGTAGGAGTATACCGTGTTGATTGTGTGACACAAATGATTATAAATCAGCACGAGATGTTTCTTGTTGAACATTGCAAATGAAAAGCAATTTATAACCCAAGTTTCTGGGACTCATACAGATTTTTCATTAGTTCAAAAACAAAGGCCACACTTGGGGGTAGCTTGCCTACAAATACACTCTTGCTTTGAAAGTACGGCTTCCAAAATCTGTACCGAAATTTGTGAGAAAAAGTTTGGCCATTAGTCGTGAAACGAATATTTCTACGGCCAAGCCACACGAGAGCTTTCCGGCTTAAGACATGGGAAATATGACATCATAGCGGGACGTACTCCCGAGATATCTTGATAAATAATCAATTAGATTTCTCAAATTGCACTTCAACGATAAATTTTACAAAACTTTCCCTTAGAAAAGTGATGTACTGCAGAATAGATAGTTGTTTAAAGGGATAAGAGGTCAATTTGCCGAGGCGTTCAAATCTCAATTGGATTGCCACTCCCATCAAGATGTTATCATTCTGAGTTCAAACGTTGAGCGCGTTTATAAACTATGTTTCCCGTCGTTCATAACCCTACTCCTGACACAAGAACGTCAAGCTAATGTTAACTTAGAGTTTGCACAATGGCACAACAGCTAACATTTTCAATGCCCGGAGAGAAATCATGCAACAAGAGAGAATTTTATAGCTTGATTTCAATGCAGGGGGTTTTAACTATTGTATAAATAAAATTAATCTCCTTTGCCGTGCGGATAGAATTTTAATTTGTGGGGCCTCCTACTATTTAGCAGGCGGTGTTGAAAGCATTTTGATGTTTTGAACCCAAGGAACAAGAACATTCTCAAGCAACATTGGAACGTTTTGCGTGGTTGAAGTTTACAAGAAATAAGCATTGGCTTGCTGTGATTATTTTGAATATACTTGCTATGCATGGGATGCAGTATATCGTTAATGTGCAGCAGTGTTCACAGCTGTAGCTTACATGAATTCACAATGATCATAATAAAAAACATTTTACTTTTCTTTAGTGACGTTTCTTTGTAGCAAAACACAGTATTTTAACCAAGCACTCTCTCGATGAACAATTGACTCTGATCGATGTTTGACTGCATGTGTAGCAAGGTAGGTGTTTTTATTTATGTGTACACATGCCGCGATACAGTTACAATACGAAGCGGGGCCGGGAAGTATGCTTGCTTGCTGAACTAAACTAATTGACTAATTGCAACTTTTCCTCTCACCGACGAAGCAATATCGGAGTTAATGCAAGCTTGCGTAAAAATATACCCTGGCTCGCCCAATTTACGGTTTGCGGCTGCATAATAATACAGCGATCTAGGGGAGCTATACCCAGCATTCTGAATCAATAGTTTATTTACAACGAGAATATAAGAGCAATTTTTACTACTTTGTTTAGAAACTATTACATGTAGTAATCTTATATTCATATATATTATCGCTGTAGTTCCTCCAATCAAGACGCTCTTTTGGCAGAATAAGTGAAACACCTCTTACTTAATACAACTTGCACTACGAAAAACATGATTAGCATCTACGTAAAGGTAGGCAAGGGGTCTTTTAGACACCGGAAAGTAAGTACCGAAGAATTTGTATCAACGCTGACTAAAAATGTGCTAAAAATATACAATAGGAACAGTACAGAATTAAACGGTTGTTAAAAAATGAAAACCCGTTTGGTGAAGCACAAGAAAGATGTACTATACTGGGGTTGCTAGAGAATCATTCGTTATACTAAAATTACCCTGTAATTCAGCAAAATTAGCCTGAAATATTTGTTTTCTTGGTAAAGTATATATTCAACCAGAATACACACTTCGCAAAATAAACCGTTCAAGTCGAATTTAATGATAAGAATGCATGTGAACTAATGTTACTCCACGAAAGACGCATCCTGTATGCCATATTTTGTCTATACTAGAGGAAATTATTATATTTATTCATTCTCGTAAGAAAGACTGATATGAAGAATCTATAACTGTGGTATAGCAAATTGGCAAGATACGTGTGGGATTCGATCGAGTTGAAACATGGATGTATACATGATCCTGATGTATTTTGCCATAGTCTATTTTCTACTGATCACCAAGAAAACAGAATACAATTAAAGAAGAATATATAGCAACTTATATACGGCTCAAAATGCTTTTCTCTGCTTCTTGCTCTTATAAATTTCTCAACCAGAGTGAAACATCTTTTTTTCACTTGAATGTAAAATGTTCGCCTGATATAAAAATTTAATGATTTTGAAGCTTCTTCTGAATCGAAACTGAATTTTTATTTTAGTTATAGAAGAAATTGTGGTGGACCACAAGAGCCAAGCATCGCATTCAACAATGACGTACCTATTCGCATGATGAAAAGAGATTGTACGAGAATTTGCAAATTCTTAGCATTCATTGGTAACTTTGTTTACTGTTTGTTGCTACAGCAAGGTTGTTACAAAGGTACTTTATTTTTTTGTGGATGATTAGTCCATTATTGTAATGGCAATTTGAAGTTTCTGGATATATATCTGTAGGTCTATATAATTTTTTTGAGTATAAGCATTGCTGGACCGAATGTAATAAAACGGCGCTGCTTCGATCCTTATGTTATTCCTGACAGACTATATTAAACATATTGCCTTGAGCAATCGTCTTCAAGAATAGGTACGGAAGCAATCGCTTATTGGCGGATTAGAAAGGAAAGATTATGACTAGACCACTTGAAAGCTTCATAAATAAGTGGACATTGTTTTTGTGCCAAATTGCATTTCAAGAACAAAGGCTAAACTTCTACGAGACCGGTTTCATAGAGCCACACCGATTTCAACAATTTTTCAGCCGCGTTTGCTGTTGAGATTTCTTTTCGATTCTGCTCTATTATAGAGGTTTTAAGCCCCAAGCTTGTCTTTGAATGGGCGACTAAATTCGACTTCGTAACTGTTCTTGTGTAAACTTATTGACCATATAGAAAAGGGCGCGTTTATAGAAGTATATTGCATTCTCAAAAGGTACTACATTTTTGCGTCTGAATGTTTAAAATGGTTTTGATTAGAAAAAAGATACTTTGCAAATTGATATATGTCACAGAAATGATTAAGTATCTTATTAATAGGGAATAAACCTGTTTTTGACGTGTTATTCTAAAAGAAACGTTTATGAAATGACTATATGTTATCGTGTTTGATACATGGAAATATATATCCCCAAGTTTTACTTTGTAAATTACCCATGCAGAATTAGCAATATTTCCAAATTAACAGAGCAACAAACAGTCAACAAAGAAGTCAATCATAAAGTGTCCCGAAGAATTTGACTCGTGTAATTCATGTCGCGTGCAGCGTTTGGGGAAATTTTACACTCGCGCGAGAGAGGCGACAAACTTTTTGGTTTAGTGTTGACAGGACACTTATAGGTTTTAAACAATTCGCACTTCATACGAATTTACTATTTCAGTACACGAGCTATATCGATCACGTACGGGCTAACCTTTTTTAAGCATCCCTTCCACTAAACGGCCCGCATAATTATGAAGCTTCAAAGAGTTTTAAAAACAACAGCCATAAAGTGTACCACTATCAAAAGAAAGTAGCTGTTTTAAAACGCTTTTATTAACTGCAGTAAGTTTACTTTCATTCATTTCAATCTTTTGTTTTAGGTATGCTGATGCTGATTACAATTAACGGGATATGCTTGAAATATTCGCTGTGTCAGTGTCAGAAATATATGGCATTAACACTTTCTAATGATACACGTGCGCAACAGTAAGGGAATGCTTGAAAAAAGTAGTAATGACTTCTTTGCTCTTGCCATTCGAGTACTTCTATAGTTGGAGTCACGTTAAATTAACGACCCTGAAAAGTGTAGTAAACGTCTAACGGCAGTGGCGTACATCGACACTGATATTGCCAACTCCAACAATTCTATGTAAAGCTTCCTTGAAGTATAAGTCTGTGCTGAACAACGGAAGGAAATTATTTCTGTAATATTAAGAGTTGCCGTATCTTCCTCGCAGAAGCTGTTGGGTATTGTCTCTTCTACAGTTTACAAGCGGCGGGATTTTCCGTGTCTGATTTTATGGCAACATTGTTATATCGTGAATGCTATACAGACGGTGTTTTTGAGCTCATTTTCGAACTTTGGCAGCATGGAAGGATAGACCAGAGATAAGCCTCGTCTTTATGTTCGTTAAAGGCGCAGCTCAGGTGTAGTTTTTCACAATTCATCTTTAAAGTTTAGTATAAAGTAGTGGAGTCGTAGCATTGTTCAAAAAATCTTAGTGGTAAATATTATGCAAACAAGCCAATATATATTATTGTGTTTAGTTCAATACCTACACGTCATGTCTTCAGCAAATGAAGCGATCATAGTGTGAAATTTCCTGATCAGTTGATGGTGTTTTTATTAACTTACGTACAATGCAATGGGGAATTACAGCAGTTTGATCAACCTAAGAGTTAGAGTCAAAGGAATATCACAAGAGAATCCCATAAACTGAGTAGCGTAGTGTGATAAACGTAAATTCTTCAACTGTTTTGGTTCCAGAAACTATGGTCATTGTCATTTGGTTATTGTTAGGATTCTTAACCACTCCCTAATCACACTCCTGTTTAAGGCAACTCCATCTATCAACAGAAATATTTCATATAGTTCCACAAATAACTTGTTTCATTTATAACTTTTCATTTAAAAGCTATTTAAAAGAGAAGCGAATAACTTTCTAGCTGTTTTTATTGAATCCGAAAACCCTCTTGGGATAGTTTTGGAAATACCATCACTATACTTACCATAGAAAACCGAATTTCATGATATACTATAGATCAACTAAGTGCTCCAGACGGAGCGCGTCAGATAAGGCTGCTCATTCGTTTGGTAGCACCTATTTGAGAAGAACCATTATCCGAGTGGAGGACTCCTAAGTGGAGGAACTTAGTCACGGGAAGATGCCATTCGAAGGCAATTGCTCTCTTAGGGAGTCGCTTAATCGAGAAGGTAACTAGGAATAATCAGAGATTGTTTCGCGCAAGACCTATCGTGGTTAGCTATTGTTTTGAACTATGACACTAACACATTGATATCACAGCATATCGACAACAAAACAATGATTGACTGCGTTCATTGTAATATTAATAGACACCAAGCATGCAGTGCATGCATTTAAGATGGCAGTAAACAATGTTCATAACCATGGACTTTGGACCACTTTGGATCGATGATCGATGCCAAATTACTTCAAGACAGAAACAATTTGCACAGCAATTACAATTATCTGCGCAATGCCCATTGCATCCAAAGCCTGGTAAAAATACAGATTGTGCTATGTACCCAAAACAGTTTTTATAAATCCGAATAAAGCATACAAAATGAAATTCCGTGGACTTCGGAAATTATCATCCCCTCGGAAGTAACATCAAATTTATAATTTTTCTAAAATTATCTGAGAGTAGTGGCCTCATCGAAAGTTGCAACCCCAACTGAAAACAACTACCCTCCAACAGACTCCTGCCTTCGGCGAATGAGTTACATTTGTATTACTAGAGCATTTGTAATGTTCATATTTAAAGTTAATGTACTTTATCTTGCTCGTAGTTTTATCGGTCCAAAAGTAATGTCTCCCCAAAACTCAAGCTGCCTAAGGCCTCGTAAATCCGGAAGTAAAAGGGAAACTTCTTTTGGAATTCTGTGACACCGTTATTAATACCTTCTATTTTTGGTTTCAAAGTGGAAACACTAGTGTTCTTTTTACCTGCAAGTTGCAAAAAATAGGTACACAGTGAAATATCTGAGAATAGAAATGATACAAAGGCGCTGAATACTGTTTCAGAGAACTCATAAAATTCAGCAAAGACAATGGATAAAGTAATCATTTCCTCAACAATCAAAATATATGCACTCACCAATTCAATCACTCATAATACACGGTTTACAGATTTTTTTATTCACCGAATTATATCACTTGACATTAAATACTTGGATTGGTTTTTGCATTAGTACGCACAAATACAAGGGCAATTTAAAATTCTAATGCATGATCGAGAATAACCAAGCAGGCGTAAATATGCTGGGTGACTAATTTTCTCGCTCAAAAACGATATGTCACAGCAGTGTTTGATCTTTACATATATAATCAGCATGCAAACACAATGAATATAAACCCGTTGTCAAGCTGAGTATGTTAACTTTGGTATTTCAAAAATATTTCCAAAATGTGGCCAAGCATACTAGTTCATGAATTGTAAGTAATGTTCAGGGAAAAAAAGATAAGTCACAATACTGAACATATTTCATCGCAACATGTGAGACTTGGCTGCAAATTCTGTAACAAAGAGTAAAAGATGAGTCATTGTGCGTTCTCCAAAACAAGCCTGTATTACCATTCAGTTTCTACAAAAGTGTTTCATAACAGTTCGTGATCACATAATATCATTGAATAGAATTTGCTGCCAGATCCGGTTGACACGATAGCAGACTAGTTCGTGCGAGTTAAGTTAGGGGCTGCATTATTTGGGTTATTTTATAGCATTTTTCAATGCAATTTCACTTATCGATTGGAATTAGAGTTGGATTAGGTATAAATGATGGTGATGTTGAGCAGATAGCAAGAACATTTTAGGTTCTGTGCAGAAACAATTACGCAAAATGCCACTGTGAAGCCTCTGTCATCCCAAATTCTCAAAAAACAAATTTAATTTAAACAACTGTGAATATTCTTTGTCACACCTGCAAGGTATTATAGATCTCATGCTGACAAGCAAGCATGAATTCAAAACTCTCACGCGAAGAGAGGAAATACCAAATGAATGGACCGGAGATTCATCATGCTGCCGAAACGTGATTGTTTACGAAACTCTGGAGAGGACGATTTTACATGATTTCGCTTAACTTAAAATAACTTTAACTGCAGGACACAAACGGAAAGGCAAATCTTTCTTGGTTTGTGTGAGCTGACTACAATGTAACAGGAAAAAAACACGTAGAGACTGTTTCGGTCCTCTCCCATGCAATTCAGATAATTAAGAGAAAACTTGGGTTGCTTGAGAGGAATCAGAGGTTGTCCAGATGAATTTGATTTCATAATTTTCTAATAATATTAAAAAGGTTTAAATTAAATGACTAATTATTGAATTTAAATTATTAGTACATTTGTAATAATTATGTTAGTGAATGTATAAATGAAAAAAGATTTTCCATTTTCGTTCACATTACGACAACGTTGTTCATTTTGTGCAACTTGGCTTCAAGGACACCCATGGATACCAGAAATTTTTGCTGCAGGGGATAT
>JAODVQ020149325.1:0-27185 GCA_025400075.2 Phenganax stokvisi
ATTTAAAGTTTGCCGTTAGCAGTTAGCGGTTCGCCGTAAACGTCAATCTAAAACTGTCTGTTAGTGTAGATTATAAACTTGTGAATTGGACCACCATTCGCTGACATGCGAAACTTATTGCTAAGATCAACACTTCTTGCATTGTCCAGGTGAATTCTCGTCTACTCAGAAGTATGATGAAGAGAGCAGAGCTGGAAAAGACGCTGATGAGAACTCTGATGAAGAAGTGTTCAGCGATGATGAGAGACAACTGGATTCGGACAACGAGAAAGAAGAAGACACAGACGACCCAGAAGAAGCAGAAATAAGAAAGTCGAAGAAATATGGTATTGCTTATGGAAAGAAAATGCAGTAAGTGCTAGTGAATAAGATGATATTTTGTGTTCTTACGTCTAAAGTTTAAAACTTTTTAGTTCCATTTTCAACAAAGAAAACTTTGTCGAAGATGAAGCGGAGCTTTCCGGTAGTGATGCAAGCTCTGATGAAGAGGAGGGGTCTGAGGACGACGAAATAGAAGAAGACTCGGAGATCGAAGATCTTCCGTCGGACGACGAGCTTCAACGACAAGTAAATAAGGTTCATCTGTGAGTATTGAACGAATTTTTGAGGTGGATGATTAGAACTTGAGCAAGCATTGGTAGATATGAAGTATATGTTGTTCTTCAGTAAATCGGTGATCGACGAAGACAAGCGAGAGCTTCGTGAGTTGAAAGAAAGATATTTGGAAGATGGAGATCTCTATTCCGAAGGTGGAAGACGAGCAAGAAACTTCAGGTGGCATGGATTAGATGATTCTCAAAATGATATGTTTGAGAATAAAGTATTGTGGGGCGATGATGAGATTGTGGACAACGAGTTGCTATCTGCTCCTGAGCTGGAAAGAAGAAAAATGAAGCATGAAAAGGAACAGTTTCTACAAGATCAGGTAGGTTTTTTTTTATCATCATCGATAGCTTGGTTTCAGTATCTCTCACCAGGCATTGGATGATAGTCAAGTTCAGAATTTTATTTTTTTGAATTTGATATATCTGTTTTTAAAGCTGTCTCGTGATGGTGACTTACGAACCACAAATGTGGATGAAAATAGCCAGAATATTTTAGATATTATAAACGACAGAAGTAGTGCCGCTGCTGGTGAGTAAAGAGAAACATTTATAAAGTATTTTTACTGCAATGAAGCACACTGCTTGATACGAAAAGATTTTTCCTGATCGTTTTAGACGATGATAAAAATACTGTTGCTGTAAAAACGACTGCTCCAAAACTTGTGAGGCAAGATTCAACTTCGAAGACATTTTCTCAGGACTGCCAGGTGCGCGAGCAACATCTTTTGAAATGATCATCTCATTGGTGACATTTCGTCACCATGATTGCCATCGCTTTCATGGTGAACGGACATTGAATTCTTGATCCTTTTTGACTAGAAATGTTTTGTGAATTGTTTTCTAGAAACGAGGATCGTTTTTGAGCAGAAACAAAGATCAAATGTCACGAATCTCTTCCGTTACGATGACGAAGAAGACGCCCAATTCAACTCGAGGATTTGTTTTTCATTCCATCTCCCCGAGCAGTAAAACTAAAAATACTACTACTAAGGTACATTCGGAATTCATTGAGGTACATTCAGGTACATTTGAGAATCATTGAGTACAATCAGGTACATTTGAGAAATTTTTTTCTGCAGAAACTTCAAAGATCTGTGCCTTTATCTGAACCACCTAATCCAAAGAAACTGCGCCTGGATAAGACAATCAGTAACATCGCCAGGGGAAGCTTGTTTGCTGCCATGCCTGTATAAGATTACCTGTCGAAATGGAGTGGATATCAATGTACTAGATGGTCAATTTATTCAACGTAACGATGAGAATTGGCCGTCGGACGTTACTGGAAAACGTTAATTGCTTGATGGTGTCCATTGCTCTGGGGCCGGTTGTACGAACCCTGTTAAGCATAAGCAGTGAATAAGTCGGAAGTTTAAAACATTTCCTCGCATTGTGTAAATCTTTCAAGTCCAATCTTATGTGCTCAACTCATAGATGGATATATAATCATTGTATTCACTTTAAAATCTTTCAGTTTGACTGTACGAGGAAGATATAAATGATTTCGAGCTTATTTACTGTTCAATCTTAACACACTTTGTACAACCGGCCTCTTACTTTGTAAAATTACGTAATGGTTAACGTTAAGAAACTAGTTGTTTTTGCTGGGTTACTTCACCAGCTTGTAAATGCTAACAATGGACCGACATTCTTAAATTCACTGCGTGATAAGAAAATAAAATGCAATGAATGCTTTGAAACATATTTATTTATCTTCAAATGAATAATTTACCACTACGGCTAGCTTAAACATATTCTAATTATGAGCACTAATGATATCTTTTTACAAATTTTCATTGTTGGGGTAAATAGAATTAATCAACGGATATATTTACATGATACTCAGCTATTAAATATCTTCCATCTTTGGTATATTTATAATATTAGAAATTAATACAGCATTAAAGTTCTCATCATCCATTGCATGATAAACAGTAAGATATTTCCATAGGATCAGCATAACTACAAATGGAAGAACACACGACTGATTAAGCAAGAAGAATCTGACTAAGATGCGCAATTTTACTACTTCCATTGTTTGTCTCTCAAATCATACTGAGACTACAGAAATAATCATTTCTTTCTGGAATCAATCATTGATATCAAATACCTGATAATTGAACAAATAAGGCAGAAATTTTGTTCACAAGTATAGCAAACATTGAAGCAATCTGCACAGACTTTCTTCTCACAGAATGAACACTGTGCAAGCTGTAATGTAGTAGTCTTGCAGTTATTGCAAACATTTGCTTGTTCAATGTTGTCCTTCTCAACTTTTGAATGAGCTCTTGCTCCAGCCTTCAGCATGCTTTGTGTCTTCGCTGAATAATAGTAAGAAGATATATAATGAAGCTAAACACAAAGTAAAATATATCAGCAGGTGATATCGTTTGATGGATTACAGGGGGGTGCTATTTTCTCAAACTACATTAGTCTTTCTAAACTTAAAGTTTCAAACCCCCTGCATTAAAAATTCAAAGGTTGCTGACAAATCTTTAAATTTTTCAGGGGGGGGCATTTAGACCTTCAATTCCAATATGGCTTCTCTGATACATGTAGTAATTTTTTGCAGTTACTGCTGAAAAGAGAACTACACAAATCACTTCCTACCGTAACACACCATAATAAAACATAAACGCTTTACAATAAACATTCAATTCTAAATATTTAAATGAAGTCTGTATATTCACCATAAATTTTCTTCATACTTTCCTCATTACTATTTACATGTTTGCTTTCAACGTGGGTTTTCAGCTGCAGAGGGGAGCAACTGTTGAAGGGAAACGACCTTTTAGCCATTTTTCTCTCATTTACGTCTATTGCATTCCTTTGCTTCGTGCTTAGCTTATCGTTGAATCTGAAACATTTCCTGCGAAATTCTTCCAGAAAAATCTTTCTCGTGAAAAATTTCCAGTAAACGCCCGCGATGCCCGTCTTTAAAGGGCCAAATGAACACGTGTTTAATGGCGGCGAACTTTGAATTTTTGTTTGCGATTTGAAAGTTGTTTGTACGTGTAATTCTGTACGTGATCATGTGTGCTATGAAATGGCAAATGTGTTGAAACAAATTATCGAAGGCAATCTAAAATTGGAGACTGTTAAAAAACAGTTAGCTGATGGAAAATCTCAGGTGAAACTTATGTATAGATTCGGCTGTGTTAATGTTCTTTAATACGAATCCATGCTCCGTACGACTAGAACCATCCTGTGTAAGACAGAGTAAAATAACAAAACAGGGTGTACTGGGGTACTTTGTCAATCAATGAGTTTATTAAAGGCCAGTCTGGAAAGCGTGTCGTGTACGCAACGGAGATTTTTTCCCAGGGGCGTTATTGAATGTCCACTCTGAGCTGATGAAGTTTAGTACGCGTTATCGAATGTCCAGGGGCGTTATTGAATGTCCACTCTGAGCTAATGCAGACTGGGTTTAAGGGGCTAGTACAGTTTAGCGGACAATTTATGCTGCTGACCGTCAAAAAACTATATTTCATTTACGAAACTGAGCCTGCAACCCGCCCAAGCCCTAACCTGGTATCCGCTATACTGCACTATAGTGGAGTTTAAAATGTGATCATGATTCATGATATTAAATACCATACATATTTCTACATCATAGACACTATATAAGAAAGCATAATAGATGCTGTTGTGTTTCAGGATGTTTCTGGAGATTTGAGTTTTAAAAGCCCTGAATTCATATCATTTTTTCTCAACTACATCCGAGAGGCCTCATCTCATTTCACCTCAGAGTTGCCAGTCATATCACCAAAAAAATTAAAAAACAAGAAGCGACAGCCAAGACGTCGCACACCTGTGTCAAGTGATGATTCAAGCAAAAGTAGCATAAGAGGAAGCCTATTTTCTACTCCATCATCAGCAAATAAAGAGAATATTAGCATCAGTCCTGTTACAAGTGAGCAGATACGGAAATTAGGGGAATTTTCTGATGGGTCTGGGTCACCTGTGGCTAATCAGTACCCAGTTAACTCATCAAGTGGTAAAGCAAGGAATTTGACGTCAACACCTGTCAAGATTAGTTTAGAAGATTTTCCTCCAGTTGGCTTGCAAAATATGTCTGGCAGGTCAGTCCACTTGTTTTGTCAAATTCATAACACCGGTCTTTACTGGTGTGATTATTTTTTGCGACATTCTAACCCTTTACTCTCTAGGTCCTCAAAGAAAACACCAAGCAGACGTATCACACCCACACCAGTTCGAACAGGACGAAACAGCACAAATTTCTCCAACTCGTTTTCATTTGAAAATTCCTTTGATTCTGAACAATCGTTCTCCGCAGAAAAGTTTAAGCAGAGTCGAGAAATTGGCACTGGTCGCGCGAAAAATGCTCGCAAAGCATCGGTCAAATTGAAGCTTGAAGATTTCATGCAGCAAGGGTCTAGAAGTCGGAGGCGTGAGAGTAACGTTGATTTGAATGAGTCAAGTGAAATAAACGAAAATTTAAATTGCTCAAATGTCGAAGAAAGACAACAGAGTTTTCATACCGAAAAATGCATTTGTCCTAAGCGAGATTTGGTTACGGACTGTTTTGCTCTTCAAAATCTCGCAGAGATTCACTCTTTTTGCATTCTCGGTATTTATTTTTGCCCTTCTTTTGTTAAATATTGACGGTTTCTGCGGTAAGCAGTAGCATTTCATTAACTCACAGTACCGATACATTAATTTTTGTGACTACTACTTTTAGAGAATTTGGTGCCGAATATAGTTGTTGAAATGTGTTTTATTCTACAACTTTTAACTGTCGAGGAAAAAACTGGTCCAAAAAATGGTAATTTTCTTGGATTGTATTATTTTAAATGAAATCAAATTTCATTGCATTTTTATTTTATTGTATTTTTTATTCAGATCATTGTACTCCACCTTCAGGATATCTTCAGACAGCGCATAATTGCGTAAATTATGCCGTTCTTGTTCTTGAAAAATTGCTCAGGTAATTGCGAATTACTCGATGTCCATTGCTGTCTAACGTCAGACGCATTTTTAGCAACTCATTCTCTGAACATTGTTTCTAGAATTATCCAACTTCTAGACAAGGGAACATTACGATTGCTGTTGGACAACGCTAGAGTAGGCATCTCTTTCTCATATGTGCTTAGCGCACAGTGTATAAGTGAATTTAAATTTCAGTGTGTGTGTTTTCGTCATAGATCAGTGAATTTTCCAGTAGCTTTAATGAAGAATTAAAGAAAGTTTATGCAACTACATCAATAAACAAGGTAGCACTTAAGTGAACGAGAAGTTGAAATCTTGAAGCCTTATTTTCAAGTCTCACTATTGATTATCCAGGTGCCGTATTCTTTGCTTAAGTCCCCATTACACAGCGTGCCATTTCAAGCTAGCAGTGACAACAGAAAAAATTTTATAAGCGATCAAGCTTTTCATTGCTTCAAGAAACAAAGGTACAGGGCTTTTGTTACTCATTTGTTATACGTAAAATAACAGCCTGCGTGTTGGTTTCTTTTTAAACTCCAGAAATGAATAAGTAAAGGAATACTAAATTGCATAGGAATCATCCGTGACCAAATGGTGTTCCGTGTAGGATAGCTTCATCCATGCGCGCGGGAATTCGCGGGACTTACGGAAAGCGTAAATCGTGTAGGATAGTCTCATCATGCCCTGGTGTTGACCAATGAAATTGCGTGTTTCATTGTAGTTATTACATAACACAGTATGATGGGATGATTGTTTTCTTTTTGCTGTGTAGAGATATGTTCTATGAGATAGTTCGTGAATGGGTGGACGAATGCGGCAAGCCTGGCTGGTCATTGCAAGAAAAACTTGGACATAAGATAAGGTTCGTTTGCCTGTGCAACTAGAGCTCACTGAACTGTGCATTGTCCTTTTGACACCAAAGATGTACTGAGAAAACACCTTCAATCCATAACGTCGTACCATCTTCTTTGTTTTTTCTCTTTGCAATTTATAGATACGTTGTCCACCAGAAACCTGGTTTAAGTAATCACGCCCATTTTGCAAAATTGTTTCAGTCACAACTAATTCAGGTAGGAATCGCATTTTACAAGTAGTGAAATCAACGCCATCATTTTATCAGACATGAATGGGCCATAACGAAAAAGATGGCGGCATGTACATTTTACCAGAATGCATTGCGTGCATCAAACATAAATCGCTAAAGAGATATGTCAAGAAAACACCTAATAAAGTGAAATTTAAAAACAACGAAGAAAATAATCTCCTGCTTAATGTCTGACTTTTAGAAGACGTCAATTCCCCTCTCTAAACGATTTCTGACCGCAAAGCTTTCTGGCAAAATGTAGCCATCTTCTCCAGTATGGTCATCTTCTCCGCCATCTTCTTCAGTATGGTCAATTATTTCAGACCTTTTCCAAATAGCTGCTCTTTTTCTAGATGTGCTGTTATGAAAATGTTCTTCCAACTTTCAATGAAGGTGAATCCCCTGAATTGGTCGGAAATCTTTTTAAATCAAACCCCGAGAAGTTTTTCCGGTACGGAAACAAAAGAAAAGGATGGTATCTGGACACTTTTTGTTTTCATGCAACATAATGTTCGTATTTCGTGATTTTCTCGTGTTTCAGACTTCAACAACGCCTCGTTTCTCCCCAATCAACAACGTCTGGACCTTGTCCTGCCCCAGGCTTTACAGAAACTGAGGAGTTTTTTCGAGAATTTATTGTCGCTGCGAGGAGGTACGTCCACGAGATCGGTGGCTTGATTCTATTGGCCTTTAGAGTAGCAATGTTTAAACTTTGTTTTCTTAATTCAATGTAGCCCTTCATTTAACAGATATTTGATGGATAATTTTATTTTGAAAATCATTGAAGTGAGTAGTAGTGTACTACAGCTATGATGTTTACCTGCTGCTAAGAATCCAGCAATAATACTTGTTTGTTCATTAGAAATGATATAAACGAACTGTCTTTAAGCCTCATAACTTGTTCAGTTAAACAGCATGAAAATTGATGAAAATATTGATAATATGGAGGGAAAAGAGAACAGTAAATTGCAAACGAAGTTCGCGTCGTGTTTGATCACGCTAAGAACGTTGGCAAAATTTCTTGGCTACCTTGTGTTTTCTCCATATCATTCTGCCACTATACCATCAGTGATGAAAGAGACATTGATTACAGCTAGAAATCAGGTATGAATTTTCTTGTTCCCTGTAACCAACATAAGCAAATGCTGACCAATTCTATCACCCACCTAGGTCGCACAACAATTCGATGTCATGTTTTACTTGAACCAAGCGTTGAACGAGCACAGATTAGTGTTGACATTGCCTTGGGTGATAGAGTACTTGAGTATGGTGGATGAGGTCTGTCCATATCTAGAATACTATAGCGAGCTGTTCGACTTTCTGCATCGTATATACAGGTAATGTGAATACCAAGTTGTCCTCATAAAGCGTTTCCAAATTTTTTGTTAATCCAAAAAAGCTTTATCGTAGTAATGTTTTCTTCATTCCAGAACAACTTTGCCTGAAAGTGTTGTAAATAACATGAGTCGCAGTAATTTAATGTTGGGTGTCGGTTTGGGATGGTTGTTTGAGGTATATGGTATGAACATTTTGTAAAAAATAACTTGCAGTTTTCCTGTGTACATATTATTTGTTCAGATACCCGTTCTACCAGAAACGATGTTCACAAAATCCATTGAAAAAATATCGTACGATTCTGAACGAACTAAATCAAGTTCAGCATTGGTGAGACGATTTCATTGAACAGGCTTTTCCCTTTTGATAAACGTCGCCAATTGTGAAATTCTTGTTTAGGATGGGTTGGATTTGGTCGATCAACATCTCTTGTATACATGCTGCCCATATCTTGGTACAAATACTCTTCTACTGTTCTTTCACTCAGTACTCATCCAAATATCAAAACTGACAGTTTTTCTCTATCTGAAATCTCATTCCAGGAGAACTGCGCTCAATTCTAGCCGAGGCAGTCGTTGGCAAGGCCAATAGAAGAGGTAGGAAGAGTCGTCATCGATGAATTTTCCCTTCAATTCTTCTGCCACTTTTAAACTCTTTTAAAAGTAGACCAAGAGTAGACCAACATTTAGCCTCGTTTTTCGTAGGTTATATGAAAAAAATCAAGCCAATTTGTGCTGAGAATGTAGAAACGTCATTAAATTCGCCTTACTCGATGTTACAGGTAGGATGTAGAATCCAGTCTTTACAGAAGAAAGATGCGTTTTTCCAGCAAAAGTGTAAAACCGTATTTTCCTCACATGTAGACACAACTTGAAGACAATTTCTTCCGAAATCAACCCCAGTTTTTAAAGAAAGATGTTGACTATATTATCTCAAGGTATGACCTTGTATTTGCTTTTTGCATGCACGTTCAAATTGTTGAATCTG
This sequence comes from Phenganax stokvisi, assembly GCA_025400075.2. Classification (NCBI taxonomy): domain Eukaryota; kingdom Metazoa; phylum Cnidaria; class Anthozoa; order Malacalcyonacea; family Clavulariidae; genus Phenganax; species Phenganax stokvisi. The sequence goes on from JAODVQ020149325.1 coordinate 8,959, forward strand.
GCATGAATTTTCTCTCGTATCTTACAGAATACATTTGAATGTGATTAATATGGTGAAAAACATTGTGATCGTATCCGAACTGGAGCTAGCAAAACAAGCAATCACTGATACTCCACTTGATATCAGGTAAGGAAGTATAGATTTTCTTTGCGCTGGGTATTCAAACGCGTCATTGTTTATTATCCCTTGAAGGAACTGGCGGGAAGTAAAGAAAGACGAGTTCAAGGTATAGAGACATCTTGTATCATCATTGATGTAAAATTTTGCTCGAGTCTTATTGGCTTACCTTACTCGACTCATGGTGGAGTTTGATGTATATTCAAGGACAAGAACAAGGCTTTTTTGATGAAGTTGAGTGACAAAACAGCGGATAGAGTGTTGAAAAGAATATCCTCTGATATCAGCAAGTATGCGTTATATCTGCTTGTTCCACTCGACGCTTTTAAAGCAGCAAACAATATTTCTCCTGGTTTATTTCAGAGAATGTAAATCACGATGTCTCACAGCTGTTCAAAGTCTTACTCCTTATGATACGAATGAAATAGTACGTTAAGCTTCATGCACCTTTTTTTCTCGAACTTTCAAAACGAACTTAATGATCTTTACCATTTAATAAAGGTTATAAAAACTGCAGCGGGAATTGTACACCAGACATCAATGAACAAAGTGATGGAATGGTCCCATCAGCAATTGCCTAGTATGTCTGAATTGTTTTCGATATGCAGTAGTTGTAAAAAATTGAAGAGAAATACCGGTTGTTAACTACTTCAAACTGGCTTCTTTTGTGTTGTAGCTGTCATTGAGAAGCTTGTTCGGAATGATATGGATAAAATGATATCAAGAGAAAAAAATATGCTTGTAAATACCCACCGTGCTCATGCTGAAGATCCGAGTCATCCCTTTAACTGGTTTTATCAAAAATTGCTGGATGAGAGCCAGGAAACTAACGAAAATAAAACAGAAGATTTTTATGAGCAATCTAAAAATGCTGTTTGTATCATGCAAACGGAGTCAGAAGATTCATAAGTTGTATATTGTAGAATTATAGCGAGTTTTTTACATTTTTTAAGTATTTATTTATTTTTAAATAATGGATTATATAATTCTCCATGTATAGTGTGCGTAGAAACTTCGACGGGTGTAAGTAAATATTTTGAAGAAGAAAACAAATTCTTCAAAAAAGTTCTTTTTCTTTCTTTGGATCCCTTTTCTCTATGCAGGCATATCCCCAGCCATTGTTTATGAGGTTATAACTTTGTTCCACTTTTACTTTCATATCACACAATTCTTTGTTTCGTTACGTAACACATTTTTCAAAGTCTATTAGTTTATTTAATTGATTTCTTAACTCATTTCCATGGTTTTAGTAATATTGACATTTGCTAAACTTGGTTAACAGAATGATATTTTGTTGTTCACACAAACTCTCTTATTGGAATTGTTTAGCATTCTTTGTTATAATAATACTCATGTAATAGTTGACGTATTTTCTAGAACATTCTACCATCACTATTGGTGGTTCCTGTTTCTTACATTGAGTGCATTCCGATGCTGTCTTATTGAGAACAAGTTTAAGACTTGAGAAATTCATGCTAGTTATTGAACAGTCTAAGAAAAGCTCACGCTATAAAGCAAATTCAGTTGATTTCAAAATGTCGCAAAACCATAGCCAATTGAATAGAATGTCCACCTTTGATTGTGGAATGTATGGCGCATTCTCACGATCGTTTGGCCGTAATTCGGATAATCGGGTTATTGTTATAACACTCTGTACGATGAGAAATATTTGAAAATACAGAGTATTTCTAGCTAAGGAAAAATGGAGATAGCGCGGCAGTTCAGTGAAGTGCCGGGAATTTCGTTATCTTGTATCGTGTGAAACGCCAATCTTTTTTCAAATTGACTTTAATTAAGCACTTACTGCACGACCCAGGCACAGCGGGCACAAATAGTTGAGTACTGCCGCCAAATTTACTTGTCATATTTGCGAAGCAAAGAACTTTGAACTGAGTAATACATAAAAACGATAATAATTTCAGCTTTTCCCAAGAGTCGAAATTTTCGCGCGCGGACGACGCGAATTCGCTTCATCGTCGTGCCGTAAATTTCATATTTGTCTTCGGAGCTTTCAAATACTTCACATATTTTCGAAATATCATGTTAGCTCTCGGCCTGTAATTTACATAACAAATGAAAAGATGGAATGAGCCAATGAAAAGCAAGATTAGAGAGCTCTTCCAAAATTGCAGCAAGTGGAGCGTATCGTAATAACAACAAGCAATGCGCTACAGAAATGGAAAAGCCCAAGAAAATGTTTCTTGCTAAAACCCATGACTAAGGATCATTTCATCATGTCACTTTGAACACCATCAGCCCGCATTGGCCGCGAGTTGTGATTATGAAGAGAGGATGCGTGCCTCCGCTTTTGGTTGCCGTATTCCTCTCCCAAATCACACATGCTGTTGCAGCAACGTGTACGACAGAGTTGGTACTAGCTGCTGTATTTGGCAGCCTTCTGGCTTTGTTACTAATCATTCTTCTGTTGTACTGCTGTGTACAACGACGACGCCGCCGTCGAAATCGTCCACCGGGTAGGTTCCATCCTCATGAATTCATTCGTAAAACTCACTTCATATAATCACCCTATAGTATTCACCCTCGTATCCTCTTAAATTTGAGTTTCTCCTGGATATTCGTGAATGGTATAATCTTGATAATTTACATTTTACATTTACATTTACATGGCACGTGTCTAACGTAGTGTTGTATGCAAACAGCTTCAACGAAATCGCTGGTGTCTTCTATTGAAGAAGGAGATGGGAGAAAATTTGCCAATCTAAGTACGAACAATTCCATGGTAGATTTGGAGTTGCAGGAAAGAAAACGTGAAGAACAATTGAGACAAATTTGTTCGCAATGCCATCAACGAATGATACGAGCTAATATTGGTAAGATAATATTTACACAAAGGTTATTTCATGACCACTTTTTCCACAGTGTACGTTTGTTGCAGCTGATTATGTGGGTGGTGGGTTGTAGTTTTTAAAGTACCGCATGCTGAGTATCGTAGACCTTTTTGACCGTTTGTCCTCCGTTCGTAACCGTCTCGACGTCTTGATTTCTTGTTGATTAATGATCGCGAATCACCTCCCCTATTGCGCGACATATATGTTTTCTGCTTTTGAAACTTCATGGTTAGCTTTGAAGCATGTTAGCTTTGCTTGGAGATTTCCCAGTTAAAGTATAGGTACCTTTGTCAAGTGACTCATGTCCTGCAACAAAATTTTCATTTCTAATTCGCTGCAGATGCACGTACATAGACAAATAATACAGTACGAGTATAAAATGTCACAGGTCAGGACATTAAACAGTATGTTTGCTTTGCAAGCTATTTCGCTGCTAGATACTCAGGTAAAGCTTGTTGCACGTAAGTTAAGTCACAGCTGACTAGGTTTAATAGTATATCTATAAATGTTACTAATCAACTATGCCTGGGACATTTTTAGAAACATGGTATTATCAGAAACAAGGAGTTTGGCCCCTTTCCTAATTGCCTTTGGAAATTTTAAATAAAAAATTAAGTGTAATTATTGCTGTACTTCCAGGGCCGGTTGTACGAAGCCCGTTGAGTTTAAACAATGAATAAATCAGGCATTTAAACACTTTTTCAAATCCAAACTTATGTGCTAAACCTATAGTAAGTTAGTAACACCCATAAAAAGTGTATTCAGTTAGAACACAATTAGGTTGGGAGTATAAGGAATATTAAGATATTCATTTTGAGTTTGAGGTTAATACGCTTCGTTCAACTGGCCGCAACGCAATACAGCTTTATGATTTCGGTTGGAATATGGTGTGCATCAAATTCAACGCTTTTGCCTGCTGTGGGGATCGAAGAGTCCCACTGAAAATTCTATCTAAAACGAAACGTGCAAGCAATTCGTGTCTTCTATAATCATATTGGAATCTGACTGGCAATAATCACTTGTGTCAAATACCAGTGAGACCAACTAATTTCAGTAAATTTAACAAAAGGAAAATTGATCAAAAAGTTGTCTTTTTCCATGAGAACAGTACGAGTACTAAAACCGTACGTTAATTACTGAATGAAAATTGCAAATGATCTTTTAAGTGAAAATGCATAAAAAGTAAAGTCGCGATGACACATTTGCAACACACATTAATAAACCATAATTTTTCTCCAAATTATTTGAAAGAGAAAAGCCGGTATTGCCAGTTGACTTGCGCTAAACGATGGTCATTAAAATGGCAGGGTCCGGAAGACATTATTGCTCCTTGAGAGTGATCACGAATATCGCCCACGATCAGTAGCATTTTGATATGTTCTTGAACTGTCTCGTGTAATCTTAACCTATATTTCCTGAAAGCTGCACGCAAGAGTAGTACTGTCTGCATGAGAATTGACAGCTCAACTTCCATCATTTCCACTACAAGGAGAAAAGTTCTTTTTATCTTCAAACCACTTTTCGGTTTATTAGAATTTGGATAACTTTTAATTCCTTTTTGACACAATTGACCTTCAGAGGGATTAAATATGACAAGCAACAAAATGAGGTGACTTCCTTATTTCCCATGCTAAGATACTCGGTCCCATTTAATATCTTTTAAACATGCAACATTACTTAGTTTTGGATGATGGAAATTGCTTTTTGATTCACACGCTTAGTTGTGCATGATTAACACTGACTCGGTAGGATACATGAAAGTTACGCTGGGTAGTGCCACATGACGTGCAGTGTTTGTGCAATGAATTCGCGTGAGTTCTGATGTCTGCCATGTGGTCTACGATCTACCATCTAAAACCAGCATAAAAGAAGTTTTAAATTTCTCATTATCAAACTGGGTATATAAAGCTGCAATGGCGTACTGCTGAGCAGATATATGACCTAAAACTTTTTTTGGTTTTAATATGTGTGCCCTGCCTTGTGAGAACACTCGCTCCATATCGAAATCACGAGACAATTAAAAAATTTGCTTAATATGTTAACAATCACACGGGATCTTCTAGAGTTTTGTGGTTTCTACTTAATCTCTTAGCTTTCAACTTGTCAGCTACATTATGTAGCCTCAATAAACAACTCAGAAGTTTCGATCGCTCATATTTTATTGCCCCTAAATTTTTTCTGAGACAAAAATATATCAATTAAAGATGAAGTCAATCACCATCTTCTGACATTTGTTGCAAAGTTGTTACCACATTAAATATTCCATTCTACGCTGTGGTTAACATTCTGTGTGACGTCACAATTGATATGATATTTAAATTTACTCAAATTACCCCCAATTCCAGACAATTCGAACAACGCTGTTGTCGAGTATTCTAGTGCTTGTATTGTGCGTCAACTTAATACTTGCAACAAAATGTCTTAGGCGAGTAAACTGTGTTCACTTCGCTCGCCTTTCTTTTGCGAATTTCAACCGAGCAGTGAAATAATTGTGAGTTACGTTTTGGAGAGTATACAGAGAGGATTTGGTAGATTTTAAAGGGAGTGTCGCGACCAGCTCAACAGGTAGTAGTAACCTTAGCAAATTTTGCATGGAACTTCAGCGTGATCTTTTAATACTATTAGTAAATATTGCATTTGGGTAGCTATGATTTAGACCACAAATTAGTCCACAAAATAGAAGGTATGAGGCATAAAAAGCATTCTTTTTATGTCACCTTGCAAAGCAGCTGATTTGAAAGACGACACAGACCTGTTTATGACTTCAGTGCATGTTTACTACATCGTTGTTGGTCATGCGTGTGTTTGCCTTATAACAGATTTGATGAAACGAGCATACGTTTGTGAAAATTGTGTTTATAGTGTAACTGGAATAGATGATAAAGGCGAACTTGAAATTGGCAGCAGTACTATATGTCATCATGCGTAGCATGCAAGCAATACTATATGCATTTATTATTGTGATGTAAACACTGAGTATATCATGTGCTAATTAATTCGAATCTTAGACTTCAACACAACAGCTTAACCCTAATGTGCTGTCCATAAATGCTTTACTTCATAAGCCAAGACTTTTTTTGGTATCAGAGCGCGGGGAACGCCTTTGGCTGACTTTTGTTAGCCGATATCATAGAGATGTGTTTATTGAACGCATGTATTTCTCCATGCAAATATCTGTTTAAACGTGCACGTTTTGTTAAAGTTTTTGCATTGTTAACTATACTTATTTCAATATTTATGTACTAAAGTAGTTCGCGTTCTAGCTCAGTCCCCCTGTACGTCGTATCAGACGTGCCTTGAAGCACAAGACATTTTTCTCCGCATCATAAATACCGCCGCAGGTTTGCTCCAGTCCCTGATCTTTTGAACTACGTCAAATAATGCCGTCACATTCTGAAAGCTTAGTTATGACAGCGCTAAATTTTTTTCGTATTTAGCAAACTACCTTAAATTCTGCTTCAAAGTCGGAAGTGAATTCCAACGCGCATTTAAAAGGTGAAAAGTATGCGAAGGCGTGGGTCGCTAACTTGAGTAAAAAATTGGAGTTTGGAATGCAGCGCGTGAAATACCAGAAAATCATATGTGGTTCTCTTACTTTTACGTTCTTAACAAACTTTTGAAACCTCCATCAAAACATTTCCTGAGATATCTTAGCGACTTATACTATTGTTTATTGGTGTCTCGTCATGCTGTCTTGTTTAAAACTTAAAGAATGCACTACGTTGCATCTTTGTTCTCGCTGACTAAAACTACCAATTTCATGATTTCTTTCAGCTTGAAAGTGACTATACATGAGGAATGTATATAAACTTGCATATTTGATCACGCCTTGCTACAAGAATGCGTACATAAATCGTAGGTCAGTTTCGAGGACAACAAAGTTAGCCGACCAGTCATTCGATACTCACGCAGTGCTTGTTTTCTGTTGATGCATGCCGCCGAATGCCGATCATGGCTGGTGTAGTCTAGCAATCATATGCATCCACAATAATCATTGCGATTCTGGATAACATAGTTTTAAGCTAAGTGTAATAACTTTCCTAATTTGAAAATGTTCTGTAAAAGAGTCGTGAACTATAGGTGGAAGGTTGCAGGTGTGCTTGTAGGATGGTTACTACAAATTATCTGACCTGATGGGGGCTCTGCTTGTAGTCACATGGTCACAAATGAAAAAGGAGAACACCTCGTTTCCGTTTTCGGCCTTGATGGAATATTATTCATTTATTGCGTGCAAGTTAGTTCAGCAATTCACCGCGACACTAATATCAGCTATATCACAGCAGCCTTGCTAGAATAATCGCGTACTGCAGTATGTCTGTAATATGAGCTTGATTCCGTGTTTAGATTAAATTCCACACCAGGGCGCCTCGAAGTGAATCATATACAAGCTACGGAAGTGGGATTGATATTTTTATTACATAGGTGCAGACATTTTACGCGCGAAAACTTTTCTAACAACCACGTGCGTTTTTTCGAAGTTTGTAATTTGTAAAAACTGGGTCCTCCTTGGGTTTCGTGATGAGCTTCAAAAGCCAGCAACATTGCTTATATTGCGAGGTCAAAATTGTTTTTGTATTGAATTTTAGTATTTGTTTGAAACAAAGAGAAAATATACATACTTCATGGACTGCTTGTGTTGTGTTCATTGCTAGGGCACTGCTTGACGACCATTTGCAAATGTCCTATCTCCCCTCTATTGAATTTCAAGCACTATTGTTTTTTAATCTAATGCTAGGTCCACACTAGTTACGATAATGTGAAGTTAAGCAAATAAGACAGTAATAAAGTAATGAATAGTCCTTATCATATTGACTGTATTTTGACAAATGGTATTTGTTTAGTTTGATTCAGTGGTTTGATTGTTAGTTTTACGCATTTTTCGCTGACTTCATATAACGATAATTGCAAAGCGTTACAGAAACAAGTGCATTCTAGCAATACCAAAGCCAAGGGCAACATGCCCAGCAGCTTGCAAATATTTAATGAATGTTAAGATAACTCATGCACTCACTTTTGCTCTACGCCTGGTAATTAAGATGGAAAAATCTGTAGCTGATTAAACATTTTTACCCAAAATCTCTCTAAAAATGTTCCTTAAGAGGTGGTGATCGACATTGTAAAAAAGGGGTTAACTATTACTCGTAGAATGTAGCTGTAGCAGTCAATATTAACCAGCCATATCGCACGCATGCTTGACATATTACTTCCACGACAACGTCAAGACTGTCAAAGCTTCTTTATCTAACACTGCACGCACTGATAGCATATTTAAACTTCACTTGACTCTTAAGGCTATCTTAACAGAAAACATATTCTATCGTACACGAAAAGCCTAGTTGTAACATTTGAAAAAGCAATTATCTACCTACTCCGTACGTTTTAGGCTCAAAGTAAAACAAGGTGTTTACAGGTACAAGCTTTGAAGTATTGTTCTTCAAACCAAGTAATCCAAGATAAAGCGTTTTAATAAATATTATCTCGTTAAAGTAAAGTTATAAGCAATTCTTGCTTATTAAAAACGTGTTTACTTTCAGTTATTTTCGAGGTATTGGAGATCTTTTCTACTCAGCTCCTTGCATAGTTTGACCCTAAGACTGATGATGTGCTTGAATCGATGTAATAATAATATTATTGGTGTTTGTTGATTGGTTGAAGTAGGAGCTATAAAATATCGTGCGTACAGAGTTTTAGAGTTGTTTGGATGTGAGTTGTATATCTAAGCGGTAAAAAAATCATCAGAAAGCAGAAATTAAATCATTTGTTAACTTATCTAAGGTGATCAATAAATATTTCATCAATCCCGGCAAAAGATCATGGAATGAGATATTTCTCTCAGACAGATATCTGGAATTTCTTTGTAATGACAACGTCGAGGTATTGTTGAAATCACCCGCACGATAATTTCACATACCAAACAATCAGGGTTTGCATTCTTGATGGTAATTTGTTCTGTGACCGAAATGTAGGGAAATGGACGCGCGCTTTCATATTTACCACAATGCTTAACAGTTTCTCTACACTTGACATACCCAAAACAACATTCAAATTTAGTAGCTCTTTCATAAGTGTTTTATAAGATCCATTGTCGTTTAGAATTTAAACGGAAACCACGCATTTTGGAGAATATTCTAACATACTCTAGAGATTTCCTGGTTTTTTAAACACTTTAAAAGAGTTTTCATTATTTTCCATGCGGAGCAGTTGGCAAGTGTTTGTATTCATAACTTTTAAATCTACGTAAAGTTTTTGCATCCGTTAAAAAAGGCATTGAAAGCCAAAAGACTTTTTTTGTCTTAAGCTTTCTAGACGGACCAGGAAGAACGACTCGAACTGCTTAAGAAAAGTTAAGACACAGTATAAGTCATGTGGAGTAACCTTTGCGAAATATGATTAACCGGACGATGTTTTGGAGAATGAATTGCATTACGTGGATGTCAGCTATCTTTGCATGAGTCAATAGAATAGTTATCGCACTTTGTCCAAATGATAATAAGTTGTGTTTCACCGTTTTAGAAATGCCTACTGCAATTGAAAATAGTGGCATGTCAACCAGCGAGGAGCGGCTTCCTGTTAATGGTAGTGTTTCGGCTGAATATATATCACCGATAGATGAGGTAAGACTTGTAAAAGTAGAAATTTAAAATAAAAGAACAATTAAATATTTATATTTGGCTATTGAAATCCCTTGCCGCTCGGATAATTCCTCAATTTCAAGCTTGCCCAAGCAATTTGCCCGCTAAACAATCTGTAGATGCATTGCAACTTACTACTACCGCCAGCACCCTTGCTCGATTGGGAAAAGACTAATTCACATTACTGTATAATGAGTTTGGTCTTTCACAAAAAGTGGTAACTTTGTTTTTCATTTTTAGCCGAGAATTTTTGTGTTTGTTGAGAAGAAACCAGGTGAAAGCCTTGGGTTGTACCTAGTTCCATTCGAAGAGGAACCCTTGTCAGGACTCTACGTAAAGACCGTTATTGCAGGCAAAACAGCATCTCGTTTGCAAGTTTTTGATCCAGGTAAAACCACTGATGGAACCAGTATGATTTTCTAGCAGGGAGGTGCTTTAGTTGGGAACTGGTGTTGTCAGGCTATGGTTACTCCTTTGTAGGTTCGCCATGTTGGACTTTCATGGGTGTTGGACTGTCGCAATAATTGTTAGTCGCACTTTTGATGGACTACAGTCTCTTTATAGTCTGTTACTAAAGATATCACAATTGCTTTTGTTTATTTGCTTGGTACATACGTTTTTGGTGATGAACTTTGCACACACCCCCTGCTCCCGTCTAGCAAAGGGGGTTGTGCACCCAACACCCCCCACCCAGTGAATCCATTCCTGGGTAAAACTGATATACTACAATGTCACTAAATTCTACCTGAAAAAGGTCGGAAAATCAAAGTAATGGATTGTTTTTGTAGCCGTTTCCTCCCATGACTTTCTGAATGATATGCTAGATAAATATTCATCTACTTTATCTCCAGTCCTCATCTATTCAAAAAGAAAGGTTAAGTTTAATAGGCTCATTGTAAACTAGCTGATGGTTGTATGTTCATTTCAAATTTCCATTTTGTTTGCTCCAGGTGACAAAATTGTGACAGTGAATGGAAAATCATTGAGTGGCCTTACCTATCGTGAGTCAACAGATTTCATCCGACAATGTCCAGGACCTAATGTGAAGATGGGAATTATCAAACATGCGTTGTATAAAAAAGAAGGTATCGTTGTGCTTGGGTGTGTCGTTTTAGTTGAATTGAATTGGCGTATGGTAACTGCATGATACTGTATATTCTAGAAAAAAAATTTCAATTTATTCAGGTTAAAAATGCAATGAGGCTGTGCATTGACTTTTGATGTATGCACAAATATCAAGTTCCGAAGATCAAAAGTGTTTTTGCGCTTACCAAATGCCCGATGTGATTGTCTCGAAATTGCTGTTAGTCCTTAATATACATCGAATACAGGTTGTGTGTTTAGTGAAAATGTTACTTGCGTTTGTTGAGTACTTTGCAACCTGACTCTGCTAGTGCGTTTAACTGGCGTTTCTAGGCAGGCAACAATAATTTACAAGCAATCAACTGCATATAACTGCAATGTGGTCTTATACAATTACTATTCTAGCCAGCAAAGAATACCACAATGTATATTTTGGCAAGCGTGGTCATCGTTTTGTTGTTCAAGTGCAAGAAATACAACATAATTTGAATTGTTTGTAATATTTTTTGCCAGCTTAGAAATGTCCGTCAAACGCCCTAGCTACATCGCGTTGCAACAAACGGTTGCAACACATTCAGCAACTAGTGCGCCGAAAAGCTGTCTTCCAGTTACACGTTTTGGAGACCCACGCACACGCACTTAGGCCCGGTTTAGACGCCCTGCTTTTCATGTGCCAAACTTAATTCAATAAATTCTACACATGTTTGATGCAACATCTGAAACAAAAAGGCACTGTGCTTAATTAATATCACGTGCGACCGAGACGTGTTTAACGCCCAAAGCGCATGTTGATTCAAACGGCCACACAAATTGCCATTGTTCTATGAACAGCGCACGATGTGGTGGTTCAGCACATGTAAAGCACGACCTCTAAACCAGGCCTTAGGAGTTTAAATCCTTCAAAGTCTTATGGCCTTTAAAAATACACAAACTAAGAGACATGTAAGTATTTTGCAATTCTTCTTGTCTATGTAAAATTCAAAAGTCAATTTCGGCTGCCATCTACGTTGAGCAATTGGGGGTAATTGGGTTTAGTTTTAGCTTCACACATTGATGTCAAACAGGTAGGGTTGTGGTGAAAGGTTTAGTTCACAATTTAGAATGTTTCTATTCGGACAGGAACTGGCTGGTACTGGTTAGTTAAATTGCATTTTCTGATTTCCTTTTAACCTTGGATAGTTCATTGTGCAGTATTCAGTTTTCAGTATTTCTAAACAGATCAGCACATTTACCACAATATAGCTTGAAGTGAACTTTCTACTTGTGTGTACTTTTCTACTAAAATTCTAATTCTTATTAGAGTAAACGACTTGAGGTACAAATAAATGTTTACATTGGTACCTTTTATGTACCACTTTCCAATATCCATTTTCAAAGGTTAATATCTTTCTAGTAACAGTAATATCTCGTTAAATTTTGTTGTTACTTTCACAATGAATAAGGTTGGCAAAGTATTACAACTTTACTGTCAGCATCGTCCATGGCTGAATGTTTACCACTCTCAGCCAGAGTTCAAGGACTTGTATGCATACAAGCAGAGTGCTGCATTCCACTCATTTATTTTCAGATCATTAGCATTGGTCACTTGATCTGTAAAACACATCTGGCAACAAAGTGTCCTGTCCTCACATGACCTTTATTGACATGCTCGTGCAACATAAACTCACTATTTTCCAGTTAGACCAGCCAGTTTCTTGAAGTCTTTGTGGAATATATGAAAGTTCCCTTAAATATTTGTAGCTATATTATTAATGTGCTTTTCAGACCTTGAAAGACTCGCTGGCTTGTCCGTTTTCCAGCACCAGTCTTCAGCACACGTTGACATTGAAACACCAGATGTTGGCAGAGCCCTTGGTGTTGGTACTCATGCAGCTGCCACTCAGTTATCAGGAAGTGTGCCAAAAGCCAGCCTTGATAGTGGGGGCACGTCTAAAGAATTAGTTGTTGAAGCTCCACTAATGGTTGCAAACCCTGATGCCTCATACAATGTTGAATCAACACCAGACTTTGAAATGGATTTTGGAATAGGAGGGAAATCAAACCATGATATTGAGGTATCTGGAGGCAAAGAAACCAATGCTGATGTGGACACTAATGCGAATATGTCTGGTAAAGATAAAGTTTCTGGAGGAGGTATGGATATTGACTACACTGCACCAGCTGGTATCTTTGGAGATGTGGATTTGTCCACACCTGAAGCATCGGGTACAACAGAGGTAAATTTACCAGGTGCACCTAATATATCTAGTGATACTAAAGAGGTTGACCTCGATGTGCACTCAAAAGATTCAAAGTTTTCTTTTAAAAAGTATTTCAGCGGCGGCAAGTCGAAGGAAGCTCGCATCTCATCTCCTGATGAGCCAAGTGCCAAGAAAAAGCCAGGTGCATTCCAAAAGCTTTTTGGCAGTCACAAAAGTCCTGGTGGTCATGTTGATGCTAATATAGAATTGACAGGAGCCAAAGCTGGTGATGAATATGATGGAGAATTTGTGAAGAAAAGTGATATGGGAGAACTACGGACTTTGCCTGAAGATATGAACATTGATGTTGATGCTTCATCCAAAGGTAGCTTCACTGCAAAAGGAGATGTTAATGGACCAGAAACTGAAGCTGGCTTACCTAAAGTTGATGCTGATGTTGGAATAGGTTTTCCATCTCTTGGATTCAAACGAGGATCACAAAAAGACAGCAGTGGCAGTGAAACATCAGATGGTGAAGGCGGACGTATAAAAAGAAAGTTCAAAGCACCCAAGTTTGGTGGTACAATATCTGGACAAGCAAAGGCAGATAATGGCAGTGAAAGTGACACATCCAATGGTCAAGGAGGGCGAATAAAGAGAAAACTTAAAGGTCCAAATTTTGGACTCAGCATTGATGGTAGTGTTTCTGGCAAGGGACGTGACGATGATAGTGGCAGTGATACATCTGATGGCCAAGGTGGGAGAATCAAAAGAAAGTTAAAAGTGCCTGCAGCTGGAATTGGAATCAGTGGCAGGGCTTCAGGTAAATCTAAAGATGACAATGATAGTGGAAGTGAAACTTCTGATGGTCAAGAAGGAAGAATCAAAAGAAAACTTAAAGTTCCACGATTTGGTATTTCCCAAGGTACTGAAAAATCTAAACCTGGCTATGAAAGCGACAGTGAAACATCAGATGGCGAAGGTGGTCGAATCAAGAGAAAGCTTAAACTCTCTAAACCTGACTTTAAAGTCACTGGAAAACTTGATGGATCCAAATCAGACAGTGACAGTGAAACATCTGATGGTGAAGGTGGAAGGATTAAAAGAAAACTGAAGATGCCAAACATTGGGATAGGAAGTGAAGGTGGGGCAAAAGTAGATGGATCAAAAACTGACAGTGAGACTTCAGATGGTGAAGGTGGGGGAATAAAGAGAAAGAAGAAAACAAAGTTCAAGTTTCCAAAGTTTAGTCTTGGAAGAAAGAAATCAAAAGACAGGTCGAAAAAAGGTAAGCATGGGGAGGTCAATTTATCTGGAGATGCTGAATTTGAAAAGCCTTCTCTTGATGTTGCGGGGGTAAAAAGGCATGAAGTGGACTTGCATTTGAAGAATCAACCACCATCTGGCAGTGGAAGTGATACATCAGATGGTGCAGGAGGGAGAACAAAGCGAAAGTTTAAAAAGCCTAGTGTTGATATTGCACTTGGTGGTGGTGTATCTGAAAATGAGAAACGAAAATGTGAAGACGACAGTGGAAATTCAACATCTGATGGTGAAGGAGGAAGAATAAAAAGAAAGTTCAAAGTACCTAAAGTTGGATTTGGTATTGGTGCTGCGGGTAAAGGTGAGAACAGCGACAGTGAAACATCCGATGGGAATGGAGGACGAATCAAGAGAAAGTTGAAAATGTCTTCCGGTAAAGTTAGAGGTAAAGTTAGTGTTGAAAGTGATATGACACACTCAAAACGCAAGAGTGGAGACGAGAATTTTGATGATGAAAAAGACCACAAGAAAAAGAAGAGATTCAGTTTGCCCAAATTTGGATTTGGCTTTAGTGGAAAAAAGTCTAAAAACAAAAAACACACAAAAAGCAAAGACAGTGATTCTGATACATCTGATGATGAAAAAGACAAAACTAAATTTGAAATCCCAAGTGCAGAAATAGAAGGGGGTGTTAAAAAGCCAAATGTCAACAGTCAAATAAAAGGAGACAATGGTGACAGTGGAAGCGAAACTTCGGATGGCGAAGGAGGAAAGATAAAACGAAAACTCAAAGGTGCTAGATTTGGTGTTGGGTTTGATGCTGATAGGAAAACTGATAGTGACACATCAGATGGTCAAGGTGGTAGAATAAAGAGAAAACTAAAAAGTCCCAAGTTTGGACTGGACAGTGGCATCGCAGGTGACCTGAAAGGATCGAAGGTGGACCATAGTGGAAGCGACACGTCAGATGGTAATGGAGGAAGAATCAAAAGAAAATTCAAAAGTCCGAAACTTGGGATTGCATTTAGTGGTGATGCCAATGGGAAAAGGTCTGAATCAGACAGTGACAGTGAAACATCAGATGGCAAAGGAGGACGAGTTAAAAGAAAGTTCAAAGGTCCCATACTTGGCATTGGTGCAGATGGAAAAGTTAAAGGTTCTAAATCTGATAGTGAAAGTGACAGTGAAACCTCGGATGGTAAAGGTAGAAGAATCAAAAGAAAACTAAAGCTTCCATCTGGGCAAATTGATAGTGGAACAGGTGGAAAAACAAGTGGTGATAATAATAAGCATTTAAAATCAAAGGGAGACAGCAGTGATAGTTCTGATGATGAAGGACACAAAAGGAAGGGTAAATTCCACATTGGCCTTCCGAAGTTTGGATTTGGAGGAAAAAAGTCAAAAGGACAGAAATCCAAAGAAGCCAAAGATAGTGGTAGCAGTGAAAGCGAGACTTCAGATGGTGAGGGGGAACGAGCTAAAAGAAAAATAAAAATGGGTAAAACTGAAATTGGACTTGATAGTAAGGCTGTTGCTAACATCAAGACATCCGAGGGTGATGATAGTGGCAGTTCTACGTCTGATGGTGAAGGAGGACGCATTAAACGAAAACTTAAAGGTCCAAAATTTGGCGTTAGTTTCATTGATCCCTCAGTGGATATTAATGGTAGTGCCCAGAAGACTGAAGTTGACTCGCAAGTGGAAGCAAATCCACCTGGTTATGGAGTTATGTCTGCAGATGTTGATATACCAAAGATAGATGGTGCCAGTGGAAGTGAAACATCTGATGGTCAAGGAGGAAGAATTAAAAGAAAACAAAAAATTGGAGATGGTTTTGGCATTTCAAGTCATGACAAGTGTAGTGAAGGTAGTGGAAGTGAGACTTCAGATGGTAATGGGGGAAGAATAAAAAGGAGATTCAAAGGCCCTAAAATTGGCATAGGCTTTGGTGGCAGTGCTGATGGAGAAGTAAAAGCATCTAAATCCGACAGTGACAGTGAAACTTCAGACAGTGAAGGAGGCAGAGTTAAACGCAAGTTAAAAGGTCCTATGTTTGGAGTTGGGATTAAAGGTGATGTTCAACATTCAAAATCTGGTAGTGATGGAGATAGCGAATCGTCAGATGCTGAAGGTGGACAAAAAAGAAAATTCAAAATAAAAAAGCCTGATGTCGGAATGAATATTGATGGATCTACACGAGTGGAAAAATCTAAATCTGACAGTGACAGTGAGACATCCGATGGTGAGGGATGCCGCATTAAAAAAAAATACAAAGTTGGAATAGAGGGCACAGATGGCAGAAAGGTTGATGCCAATATTCAACAGTCAAAGTCAAAAGGAAGTGGTGACAGTTCTGATGACGATGGCGCAAAGAAGCGCAAATTCCGCTTACCGAAGCTCAGTTTTGGTGGAAAATTGTCCACAAGGGGCAAATCAAGAAAAAGCAAAAGCAGTGAAAGTGATACATCAGATATTAAGATGAATATACCAGCTGAAAAGGTTGATCTAAAAGTACCAAGCAGAGGTGCTGACGTACAAATGAAAGATAAAGAATCAGGTCAAAGTAGCAGTGAAACCTCAGATGGTGAAGGAGGAAGAATTAAGCGAAAGATGAAACGTATTAAAGCTGGATTGGACATGTCTAAGGCTGAAAGTGGAAGTGAAACCTCCGATGGACAAGGTGGAAAGATCAAAAGAAAACTGAAAACTCAATCTCCAACTGTGAAAATCAATGCTGATCACAAGAAAACAAAGCTTTCCGATGATGATGATCACAAAAAGAAATTCAAGCTTCCAAAACTTAAGTTTGGCAGTCTGCGAAGATCAAAAAAGTCCAAGAAAAAAGATTCTAGTTCTGACACAGAACAAAAAATAGATGTACCATCAGGTGAAACGGGTATTTCTGGTAATATTAAAGCATCTAAGAGAGATGACAGTGAAAGTGAAACCTCAGATGGCGAAGGAGGCAGAGTTAAAAGAAAACTAAAACTACCTAAACGCGGAATTGATATTTCTGGTGGCAGCAAAAAAGACGGTGATAGTGACAGTGATACATCCGACGGTCATGGAGGAAGAATTAAACGAAAGTTGAAATTTCCATCTGGTGGGATTGAACTTTCTGGTGGAAGGAAAGAAAAAAGAGCTAGTAACAGCGACAGTGATACATCTGATGGTCAAGGAGGAAGAATTAAAAGAAAGTTAAAACTTCCTTCTGGAGGAATTGATATTTCTGGTGGCATGAAAGGACCAAAGGCAGATGATAGTGGAAGTGAAACCTCAGACGGTGAAGGGGGTAGAATTAAAAGAAAGCTAAAGATGCCTAAATTCGGTATTGGTTTCTCGCGTGGTGCCAAAGGTTCCAAAGAAGATAGTGATAGCAGTAGTGACACATCTGATGGCCAAGGGGGAAGAATTAAACGAAAACTAAAAATGCCTTCTGGTGGAGTTGGTATTTCAGCTGGAGCAAAAGGACCTAAAGCTGATGATGGCAGTGATAGTGACACATCCGATGGTGAAGGTGGAAGGATTAAAAGAAAACTAAAACTTCCTTCAGGTGAAGGAAAAGCTGAACACGATGATGGAAAACATGGGTTTAAATTTAAAATGCCGAAATTTGGATTTGGTAGTCGAAAGTCCAAAGACAAATCTAAGAAAGAAAAACGTGGAGATATTCGATTGAAAGGTGATATTGAACTACCAGATGCTGAGCTTGAAGGTGGAATCCAACCAGTATCAGTAGATAATGAACTGCATCATGAACCACCTTCAGTTGACCTCAGTGGCAGTGACACCTCAGATGGTGAAGGAGGCAGAATTAAAAGAAAACTAAAACTGCCTAAAGGTGGAATTGATATTTCTGGTGGCATCAAGAAAGACGGTGATAGTGACAGTGATACATCCGATGGTCATGGAGGAAGAATTAAACGAAAGTTGAAAGTTCCATCTGGTGGGATTGACATTTCTGGTGGCAGGAAAGAAAAAGGAGATAGTGACAGCGGCAGTGATACATCTGACGGTCACGGAGGAAGAATTAAAAGAAAGTTAAAACTTCCTTCTGGAGGAATTGATATTTCTGGTGGCATGAAAGGACCAAAGGCAGATGA
>JAODVQ020149326.1:0-15301 GCA_025400075.2 Phenganax stokvisi
GTAGGGATGATCGTAGTCCCGGTACAGACAGACAGACCGACAGACAGGAGCAGTACCGTACCCCTCGCTGCACATGCGCGCTGAGGGTTAATAATAACAATAATAATATTAAGTGGGACCCACTGTATATATAACAGTTACCAAAGTGTTTGGTTGTGTTGAGATGTGAATTTCAATTTGATGCACCTCTATAGTAGCGCGTAAGCCTTTGCACAGGAATCTCTCAAATTGTGCGTCTTGCTCCCGATCTCATGCCAGGTAGGCTGGTGTCAGTTAGAGTGCAGAAGTCAGAAGGTAGTTGCATAGTAAAGAGCGAAAGAAAGAATGAAAAATCAGCTCTATCAGTGGGATTCGAACCCACCACCACTTGCAATCTAGGCAAGTGAACTACCACAAAGCTAAGGCTAAGGGAGAACTACGTGTGGTAGGCAACGGAAGTGGGCTTTTATCCAAACGTAAGAGAGTCACAATGTCTCCTAAGCGGGTGAGATTCTGCATAGAGATCGCCCATGAGGACAGAGCCCCGAAAGGGGGGTGGAGCAACGCTCCCGACCACTAGTACTTTTGGTGACGATGACCTTCTTAAGGGGATCAATAGATAAAGGGTATTGTGTTTCACCCACAGCTGGATGATACCCATACACGAAGATTTGTTGGATCTACAATACTGGAAGTCAAAGCCAACAGTAACTCTACTCCATGGGGGGAGTAATTGGCCCTCTATAACCAGAGATGTTCCTGGTTGTACACATTAGTCAATTTGGGGTAATCCCAAAGAACCATCAGCCCGGAAAATGGATGCTCATTGTAGACTTATCACACCCTGAAGGGGCCAGTGTTATTGAGACGGAATTGTGCACAATAAGTACAAATCAGTAGACGAGGTGGCTGAGAGAGTCTTGTTGGTTAGTAAGGGTGCAGTTAGAGCCAAGTTTGACAGAGAGTGCCTACCGGGTTATTCCTGTGCATCCACAGCATCAGCCTCTCCTCGGGATGAAACGCAAGGGCGATCTCTATGTGGAGACAGCGCTACCACTTGGACTGCAGTCCGCCCCCAAAGTATTCAACCCACTAACAGACAGCCAAGCTTGGGGTCTAGGGAGAAAGGGAGTGAACGTGTTGCACTACCTGGATGACTTCCAACTGGAGGGAGGAGCAAAAGAATGTGTACTGACACTAGCAGGGTCAGTTTCCCACTGTTCCAGACTAGGAGTGCCATAGCGTGGCACAAGACAGTAGACCATCAGCTAAGCTAGCATTTCTGGGCATTGAGCTGGATGCAGCCAGCAGCAGTCTGCACTTACCAGCAGAGAAGCTAGCTAAACTCAAGAGTGAAATAACTTCATGGGCCAGTAGGCCTTCCTACACTAGGAGGGAGCTGCTGTCACTGATCGGCCAGTTAGTGATGTGTGGTGAAGCCTGGGAGATACTTCCTCCTCTACATAATCTCCCTGTCTTGGTGGTGAAGGAACTCCATCATCGGGTAAGATTAAACAAAGGCTTCAGGTCTGATATACAACGGTGGCCTCAGTTTCATCACTTCCTACAATCATGACAGCAGTTGCAAAGTGTGGCTTCTCAGGCTCAGTCAAGTCGGCTATGTCTGGATCACAGGGGTGTGGTGCCTTCTCATCCTCTTGGGGAATGGTTCCAGATTGAGTGGCCCGACAGCTGGCGCGACAGCAGGAAAGACTTGTATATAACGGTGAAAGAATAGCTCCCAGTGGTGCTTAGCATAACAGTATTGGGCCAAATCAGTGCTGTGTGATAATGTAGCGGTAGCGGTGATCCTCAAATCAGGAATAAGCAAGTGATGCACCTTGTCAGGAGTCATTTCTTACTTGTGGTAGCCTACAACATTAACACAGTCATTAAACATATCCCAGGGGTCGAGAATAGAGCAATGCTCTCTTTAGGAATAACTTGAAGAAGTTTCTCGCCATCACTCAGTAAGCCAAACCAGTAGCATCCGAGCTACCAGCCTGAGAGGTGCTGGTGTGGGGACAGTCAGGCTGGACGTCCATGAACTGGACAAGGTTGTTCACCAGTATAGCTGAATCAACCAAACAGTCCTATTAAGCCGGTCAGAACAGATATCTGGGATTCTGTCAGAGATCCAGTCTGAAACCAGTACCAGCTACGAAGCTAGTCCCATTCAGGTTCATGTCCTTCCTTAGGAAGGAGGGACTAATACTCAGGACAATAAAGTTTTACCTGTCTGGAGATGGCCCTCTGCAATGGGCCATCTCCACATAGCCAAAGGGGAGCCAGACCTATTCAAATCTACCACGCATCATTTGGAATGCGTTGTGAGAGGAATAACGAGGTGTAAAGCAGTGAAGGCCACAGGGTGTATAAATAGAATGTCTATCTCACCAGTTATCCTTTGCAAATAAAGTCAGAGTGGGAGGCAAGCACAAGTTACCCCTGACACATACATAGATGCTATGGGCTGCCTGTCACCTGGAATTTATGGGGTTTTATGGGCAGGCAAACAGACAGTGCCCAGCGACGCAGCATATGACCCAGCAGTCCACCTAAGTATGGGGGATGTGGCAGTGGAGAATTATGCTCATCAACTACAGGGGTGTCAATAAAGCAATCCAAACAGATCCATTCCAGACAGGAATTGGCCTGTTCGTAGAAAACACAGTGACCGACACCTGCCTGGTCAAGTGATGCTACAATATCTACGAGTAAGGAGTAAAGTAAAGGGATCTCTATGTGTGTGCTCAGATGGCCTCATGCTTACTTGGCAGAGATTTGTGGAGGAGGTACTAAAGGTACTGCAACAAGCATTTATTGAGTAATCTAAATATTGTGGCCACTGTTTTCAAATTGGTGCTGTCATAATGCAAGAATCTCGAGAGACCAGTTTTCAGCGCAGCATTGCCTGAGACTATAGTATCATAAATATAATTGTATATTTCTAGCGTCATGAATAGTTGGTGAATGGGAATAGAGTATACTTATGAGAAGGGGTGTGGCTTAGCAAAGTGATGAACATTGGTTCGTTTGGGGTGAGGCGTTGGCTCCCTTGGGCCGGCAGTGGGGTTTTTCCCATCACTATTAACCCCCCTCTCACCCCCATGCCATCAGGCATTTCCGTGCAGGCACAGGGTTGTACTAAATGGTGGTAGAACTTCTGGCCAGTGCCTCATCCCAAACACACTAGTATGACCAGTGGCAAGAAACAGTGGTAAATGAGGAAAGTGATGGTGTATAGTATAGGGGAAGCAATTCTTAACACACTATGATACATTAAAACAAACCACATCAGCCTCAAGATACTTGCTCCTTTGTTGTTTGCTAAAGTTTCTTCTGCGAAGCTGCAGCTGATCCAACCAGTAGAGCATTGCTTCTCTATTGGTAGCCTAAGATATTGAGAATAATACAAATTGTAGCCATTGGTACAGACAGCATAATTAGGCTAAATCTACAGTGAGCTGCATTGAGGCAACGCAATGTTTACCACTGCCCTCAGATTGCCTTAGTGTCATTATTATCAGAGAGTGCAAATTTAGTGTATTTTAAAAACAACACATTTTAGCGATTTTAAATAAATAGAAATTTTACGTACCACACAGAATACATAAGGTCTCTAGTGTATAGCGTGTCCTAGAAGCTCAATTCAAAAAAAACAAAGAAGGAAAGTGGGCAAGACAAAGAATATAAGTCAAATTGCTAAACTCACTAAATTAAATACCAATTAAAAATAGTGACATCAAGGCAAGAATTTCCTACAAACCTAGGGCAACGAAAAGCACTGAAGTTTTAACCCTCGGCGCAAGTATGAAGGCACAGTTGCAAGCCAGACTGCATTGTTTTGCTGCCATGGGGCTCAAGAGAAGCTGAGTTTGTAAGGGCCCAAGCTTACAGTATTTCTTTCACAAGGTAGACTCCAGAGAAGCAAAGGTATGAGCATGTGCATAAATTCACTAGGTATCACAAATTAATGAGGCGCATGCGTAAAACACACGTGGTCGGTCTATGATGACGACGTAGCCACACCCTGCGTAAAAATAGCTGATAATTAGTATGCGTACTATGGGGCTGGCGGCCGATCTCCGCAACAAAACATTTTCAGCGGATTCCAAGCCTGGTAAGTTGATGATATCATTCTCAGAGCATAGGGATGATCGTAGTGTGAGCTAGTCCCGGTACAGACTGACAAACAGACAGACAGACAGGAGCAGTACCGTAACCCTAGCTGTGTATGCGCGCCAAGGGTTAATAATATTGCAAGCCACAGGTTAGGGTAGAACCATGTCTTCTTTTCATAATACCATAGACCTAGAAACTATTACATGGCAAAATGAATGCTATTTTCTAAAATGTATATAGCAAAATGAAAAAATATGAATTTTAAAAGAATGTGGCTATAAGATTTATTCAAAGTCGATGAAGGGATCCTCAACTTCACAGCCAAACAGTTCTTCAGTGATTCCAGCCTTGTGAAAGCCATTGATTACTATTTCTGGATGAGGACTAAAGTAGTCTTAGTAGTTAGTCCCTCTTTTCTTTTGCAGCAACTCCTTGATTTCTTCACTAGCTCCTTTGCTCAGCTCACTCAAGTAAGCATTTTTAAACTTTCTAACAGTACTTTCTCCAAGAGCTTCAAAGGCTCGCTACTGAAGTTTCTTACTGCCATAACATTAAATTGTTTTGCTATGTCCTGCTACATTTCACCCACTACTCTGACGTGAACTTCTGGTACGTTCTCTTTCTTGGCAAACTTTGTTCCCTTAGTTCCTCAGCCACGGCGGAGTTGGCCTCTCCTATGGCTATGTCGCCAATCCTGTTGTATCTTGGCTTGGCAAAACAGGCTTGAAATTCCAGCTATTTTGCATACATGTGTGGAGGAGAGGGGGGCGACCATACCGTACATTAAATTTAAACCAGTCAATTAAATGCAAACTGTACAACAGACGCATATATACATAACATTTTTAAACCCATCGCATAAATTTCCAGATCTATGGTAGTGAGGCAGCCAGCCTGTAAAACATAGGTAAATATTGAATTTGAATATCTTTAAACGAGGAGTGAAACACGTTAAATGTGCATACAGAACATGTTAAAACAAGGAAAGAAATTCATGATTTTGCCATGAAAATCTTATTACAAGACTTCTGTGAGCTAAGCTAAACAATGAAAATCATATTAATGTTTTTCACTGATATTACAAAAGGTTTTCATGTGGTATTTACCATCATGGAAACTGTGTGATTTTCTACTCACTTATGAAATTTCTATGAAAAGTTTATGTACAATATTTCATTGTCATTTAATGATAATTAAATATACAATGGATTGATCGAGGTGGTCCGAAACCGAGTACAGGTAAGATTGCATGACTTCTTGAAATGTTAACAGTGAATAAGAGACCATACTTTGTTTCGCAATTAGAAAATAATAGCTTGGCATAATGACGGGAGTTATTGGCATGTAATGATATTATGTGACCAATCTGTAATGGGCAGGGCATATAGCATCATTTTTTGTACAGGATCCTTCTTTCGAACTTGTCTGTCTTGTACAAACGTTAACTGATGTCACTCTTCCTCATAGTCCTAGTTCAACCCCCTGTACTTAGTTCTTGGGTTCTGCAAGGTAAAGTAATATCTATGCACTTTATGTGGTGTATAATGTGAGCTGATACTCAGCAGAGCTTCCTTCAATGGTAACATTTTCTGCTGCATCCAGCTTAACTTCCTGTTCCGTTTTCATACATTCTACCCATTTAAATATCTGCAGAATATAACAAGTGATTTTCAAGTAAGATACGACAATTGATGTAATTTATACCTAATAGGTGTCCATTATGGTCGCTTTTGGGTGGTATCTATTTAATGCTCATTTGCACAACCAACTGTTAAAACGATCGAATGCAAACATCCACGTGGTATGAACAGGCCCGAATTTCTTTATCCCTTCCACAATGTGGTGCATGAGGTGTGAGGTAATGTCCTAGAAGACTAAGTATAATTATATTATGTGATAATAATAATAAAATTATTATGTACAATTGTTTTACCTGAATAGCATGAGGAAGACCTCTTTCAAACATAGCTAGAGCTATGTTCACTTTCTCCTCCAGATTATCTGAAGCATTGCTACCTTGGCTCTCACTCATTAATTCTGTTATGACATTGAGTAAGTTCAACAAAGTGTCCCTTTGATTTGTCCTGGTTTGAAACCTCATAGGGCTACAATTCGTAGCCAACTAGGGGGTGTCCTAGTCAACCGACAGGCTTTCGTTCATACACAGTGCATATAATCGATTCCAACACCGTCAACTACGTTAAAATGCTGTAAAGTTTGTAAACATGATCCAGGCGGATTAATGCCAATATTCTTATTGCCAGACTTCAAACTCTCCTTTGAACACTTTTCAACCGTCTTTGTTGTCCTAGCAGGGCCTATTGGATTTTCAACGATGTATGGATATATATGTACATGACAATTTCCAACTGATAATGTTTTACCAGGTTGCTCACAGTATGGGCAGGCATAAAAGCCATTGTGGCTGATCATGTTCAGAGCAGTTGCTTTAGCTGGAAGGTCACATGTGCCACTAAGAACTATTGCTCTGCAATCAAATGTGGATGGTAGTTCAGGAGGATGAACAAGTATGCTGTATCCTGCATTGCAATACATATTGGTTTTAAAAATATGGTTTTGTTGTTCCAAACCACACCCCTGCAAGAATTTTATAATTAAAGCCATTACGCATTCGTTGCGGTAGTTCATTGATTTTAAAATACATAGGCCACATGGAGTATGAACTTGATTTAAAGAGAGGGACTCCATCTGTATTCCATTGAAAGGATATGTTGTGTGGTGTACTTAGGAATCCTCCAGGTATCGATAGTGCACGATATAATGCTCCATCATATACATCTGAAATTATTCCATTTGATGCACTTTGTCGAAAGCGGTGTTTAATTGCATGAAAAAAGCCGGGCCTTCGGAATAAACTTATGATTTGCTCTTTAATGTCAGGCACAATAAAGTAGCGTTTATGAATTGCGTTTTGTGCCACAGAATTGACAGATTGGTGTGAGAAGGCCATCCAGAGCAGATTTTGAGCACCCGCCAGCGCGTGCCTCTAATTTTCCCCGCGTTCGTTTACGCAGGATTTGTTGCGCATGCGTCGTGTTTCCGTAGAAACATTCTTTGCAGTTTCGCAGTATTTTTTCTTTTCGCGTCGAAAGAAGAGAAAGGAAGGAAGATAGCGTGGTTGTCTACGCTATTATTGAATGAGGTGCGGACAACTCTCTCTCAGTAGTTCCTCTGTCAAGGTTGCAGTCTCGCGAATGCGAACGGTGCATGCAGAAATGGGGCGCCCGTGTGTACGAAGGGACAATCAGGCCAATGATAAACTCCACTTTGAGAGGAAGAAATATCAATCCAGATTGGCCTGACGTATCAGGTACTCGAAAGAATTGAGGACCACTATATATAAATATTGTATAACATCACCTCGTCCTACATACGTATATAGCATATTTATCAAAATGTATGACATCATTTTATTATCAATGAATTGCGAGGCAGCAAGTGTGCGTATGAACTGTGGTAATCATCATCATGTTTGTAAAGTGTGGTAATCAAGCTTGAAAATAATTCAAGCTTGATTCAACAATACCCATGATTGCTACAAGGTTGGTCTGCAAAATACAAGCTTGCCCAACAAGCTTGTAAACAGCTTGTCACAAGCTTGTCATACTGGTAAGAGTAATCACGCTTGAACAAGCTTGATTTTTTTTTAATGGGTGGGTGGATAGAGTAGTAGACGAGAGGTGAAAGTGGGTGGATAGAGTGCTAGATGTAGTCAGGGAGGGGATCATGAGAGGAGTGAGAGAGTTATACTCTGGCCGCCATCTTAGTATCAATAGTGGACCTATGTATCTCTACCTATACATACACATAATTTTACCACACACACACACGCGGAGAAGGCTCTATGAGGCATGGATTGAAGTCGTTACCACAGTCACCAGCGTACTGTTGTGTTCCTGGGCTTCGTAGGCCAAGTAGGCATAAGTTACAAGAATCACGTGAGGTGGGCATGAAAACAGCATTCTAATATTGTTTGATTCTAAAGAGTTTCCACATAATGCTCACCCATAGTTGAATGAAATAAGTGCATATGCCCCGTTGCTTGTGCCTGTGCACTCAAAGATCTGCAAGCAAAAGTTTGATGGGAATTATCTAGCTGAATTTTGTCAGCTTCTGACGAATTGCACACAAACACCTCCATCGTTGTCCGCTCTGATGGTACATTTGTGTAGGTTATCCAGTATAGAAACCATTTCATCTATTTGGTTTTCATTATAATACCTAATGGAACCTATTAGAACAATTTATAAATTCTCATTGTCATGCCATTAACTACTTACTACTTTTAACTTGGTTGTCATTTCCTTACTAATTTGTGTGTAGTATGTGATGGTATCAATTCGCGGTACACTAATCGTGTGACACACTGTCATCTTTCGGGCTGCAAGCACCACCCTGTTTTCTACTAGGTCATTGAAATCTTTCCTCTGTGGCAATACAATATACCATGACTTGAGTCCTTGCCCCTCACCAAGTTTATCAAGCATGGTAATAGTGGCTTGATATGACAGACACAGCATCAGTGGTTGTACAGTGGAACCCCTCTATAGCGACCACCATCGGGGAATGAACGGTTGGCCGTTATAGCGAGAGCGGTCGCACCTCAGGGGTTCTTTGCTGTGAGAAATTTTATTTTAATAGTATTAAAAGCCAGATTAGAAGCTATAACATGCAAAGGTAAGTGCTCATAGGCCTACGAACTTTGAGAAGCAACGATATCTGCATCTATCAACGTGAAAATGGCCCGCGTGTAACGTGAAAGGGCGGTGCCCCTATCCGTCACTGTAAATAATGGGAGTGGTTGGCCATAATGAGAGGTCGTAATGTATTGATGGGCTCCATTTGGGACCAACAAAAGCGGCCGTTATACGGAGTAGAGAGGTGGTCGCAAAACAGGGGTTTCTTATGTAGTATTTCAAGGGCGATGCGTTCGGGACCAAGGTTAGTGTCCGCTATGGAAGGAGTGGTCGCCTATCAGGGGTGGTTGTTAAGAGGGGTTCCACTGTAGATGGTAATATGTCTAATGCAAGCATTATCTAATAATTAATAAAATTAAACTTAAGACGTACATATATACCTGTTAAGTAGCATGGCCAGCTCTTAGCAGGATAGATATCATTCTTTGGATGAGATTCATACGTGGGTTCCTTAATTTCAGCAGGATACTACCTGCACACATGCATAATGTGCTGACTTTATTGCTTGGATGTCTTGGTTTTGAACTGATTCTGTCAATATTCATAGTAATATGAGGGTTTTATTTGCTAGTTCTCTCTAAATCTAATTCCAGTTAAACATCTTTATTATAATATTATATGATGTAAGCTAATATAATATTATCTATCCTTACCTTTTGTCCACTCTCTCTATACCTTGCAATTGAATAAGTATCAGTTTGCTAATGCAAGCATCATCGCTGTAAGCCACTCCCCTCATGATTCTTTTAAGTTCTAAAATTGCTGGTTGTTGTATGTCGATCTTTCGCTATAGATCTGTGGCACTTTTTAGTGTTATAATTGACTTCCGGTAACATTACAGTTGCCTGAGCTCTGTAAAGATGATAACTGTACCCTTTCCCTTCACGTTGACTCCATCCCCTTGACGAAAAAAGTGGAGCAAACCTAACACATAAAGTGACTGTTACACAAACCGTTTTAGTGCTGTGAAACACACATACTGGAAACTCCACGGTGCTGTGTAACGGCCCAATGTAATTAAAAAGTGTTAAAATCACACATTCAACTAGATATGGCAAGACGTCAATTTGATACTATGAACTTTTGCGATTTATGCCATGAGCAGCAGTCAGAAAGCTCCAATTGTTGGTTTGTTGATGGATTAATCTTCAGAATCCACTACAGTGTTCACACAAAAGCTTTTGATGCTTACTTATACTCCATCACCACGTATGCCTCTAGTAGTGTCTGTCTGTTGAATCATACTGAACATAGACAACGATGTACTAGAGTATGTCTACGGGCAGATATGTATATTTTATAGTTGTGCTTTAGCCTTCATAAACTCTCTGAGAAGAGCCTGAAAGCTTCTTTATCATGGAGAGGTTAACACTCATTTCAAATAATTGAAATTCCTGTCACCATCTGGCCCGGCCACCCCCTTGTTTTGCTACAGGTGGTCGTTAAAGCAATACTATGCAGCACCTTCACTTGCTGGTTGTTGTACATATCTATTGCCTTTGAAGGGTCATTACACTCGTATTAATTTCAATAGATGCTGCCTTATTTAGTAACTGCCCTTCAATTGTTATTGCACCTACAGGGATAAAGGTGAATACCATATATCAACTAAACACCGTTTGTTTGTTATTCATGCATTTTTAGGGGGTGGAGAAACATACGCAAGCTTTGAAATGTTCGGACTTGCCTCTGTTTTGTCATAATATGAAATCTTATTATTGCATACTGAAGATTAATTACCTTGTTAATGTACATACATTCCTGTCATTCCTATCATAGAGATTAGAACTTCTTTGCTATGATTGTATTTCTTATTGTTCAGGTGAGTGGGCAGATGATATGAGGAGTGGGTATGGAGTGTATACCTATGCTAATGGTGATAATTATGAGGGAGAGTGGAGTAAAAATCTTCGTCATGGCCAGGGAACATATACCTATACCAGGACTGGTGTGAAGGTGACTTACAGTGTTGTAATTAACTTTGCATAAATCGTTCATGCACGGATGACCCATTTCCATTTATTGCCAGTTTTTGTGCCGCGCATCTTTCGTTCACCCACTTTTTTCTCACAATGCATACTTACATACTGAGGAATACTGGTAAACAGCATCTACACAACAGTTTTTCGCCCTAGTTTTCACTAGCTAATGTCTTCAATAGCCAACATAAAAGCCAAATAGGAGAGGTGACTAAAATGTTGGAGAATCGGCTGCTACGTGCAAATGAAATATGGCATTTTCTTCTCGTGCAAAACCCGTTTACACCGATGGCCGTCCAATGGTTTTTTTGACATGTACTGTATATATGTACAAGATAAATATGGATTTTTGCTTCCCGTTGCATACAGTATATGCCAATGAAAAGTTCCCACGGGCGTACCCTAGTACATGCTACGGTTCTACTACAGTCGCGCTACGCCGTAGCTATGGCGAGTGGAAGCTGTAGCATTACTTGTACCGACGGGTGTTTCTGTGCATCGTTGGCTTGTTAATCGCCGTAAAAACGATCGCCAAAGTGCCAAACAGCGTTCTTACTTCCCTACGCATCGCCGGGTTCTTTGCACTTGCGCAAAAATCCAAGGGCGGGGCAGTTTTCCGCAGTTTACATACATAGCATGCGTAGTACATCGTAAATCACCGTAGTTCGTGGTAAAACCATAGCTACGCCATAGCTGCACCTTAGCATGACCGTAGCAACACCATAGAAAATTTGCTACGGTCTGACCTTACTACGGTACGCCCGTGGGAACTTTTCATTGGCGTATACTGCAAATTCTAAATTGTAACATATGAATTTGATATTGGCAGTGTGACAATGTACATAATGACTCTAGGAAAATCAGGACATCTTGTATATGTTTAGATGTTGAATTTGAGGAATGTATTGAGATATATCATTCCAAGAATAGCAAGGACATATACATCACTAGGGGACCCCAAGGCTCAATAAATATCATAAGTAGCTTCCATGACACTGAGTCTAACTTCTTTAGTTTCGAAGACGGCGTGTTGGTTCAAATCTCGAGAGAATGCTGCATGGAGCAAACCTATTATGCTGAATTTTTAAGCATTATGCCTTCTAATGCTGCCCATAGTGGCAGAATTGCCTGTCAAATAATCGCTAGACCTCATGGTGATGATGTCTAGAATAACAGTTTGGTTTTCTCTAGCTTGCTCACTGCCAAATAACAGTGCACATTTGTATTTCTGTAATTCTTTTTCAAAGAACAGGCATGGCCACTCCCCAAAATGCTCATGCGCATGATATATTGTGAAAGTTTTATGACGTACGACCGTGGTAGCGAGGAGGTATACATAGGCCGCTAAGTAAGACCCATTCAGTCACGACAGCTGAACAAGCTAAGCACATACGAACTGTTTAAACTGTATTTCACAACATATATTATATAGGTAGCTATACACACTCCCCGCTAAACTAAGCCATCCAGAGTATGCCATAGCTGCGTACTAATACGGCGCTTAAAAAATAGCCCAAATCCTTGTAGATGCCTATAAATTTTGACCAAAAATGGCATCGTAGCGTACTCCGGAAGTGAAAGTAGTAGTTTATTGAAATTCTGCACATACTTTCCTCTATAACAAAATGGTCTATGGTAATAGTTCAGTGGTACCTGGGTGAATGGAGCAAGAGAAGGTGGAGGAGGGATCAATAGTCCTGGCTACAACTTCAGAGGAAATTTCTCCAAAGACATGGTAAAGTTGCCCTGATTTAAAATGTCAATAACTTCATTATAACACTTTAGCCTCAAGGGAATGGAAAATACACATTTCCCAGTATCCAATGTGAACAAACAGGAGAATATATTATTACAAAGAATGTAAGATTAACTTACTTATTATATACCAAGATAATGGAAACATATGAATATAGGTTACTGATGATGATGGAGAGGAGGGAGAAGTCAATATGACAGTCAAATGGTTAGGAAGAGACATTATATCCACTAAAGCCTGAACAGCAAGCTTTGTTTATGTAAATTCCATCATCTATACGTAGAGCTGACCATCTGACATTATATAAAGTAGGTATTGGAACATCTAACCAGTGTCATATAATCACTGTTTATGTTTTATATGTGCCAAAGGAACGTGGAACAATTATCTAAGTTGCCATGAATAATGTTAGGGGTAACCACAATAATATAATATACATAACCGCGATAAAGCAGGATAAAATAATTATATTGCATTGTGTAGGAAGGTTATCCAAGGAGTAAATGTGGCAGTTTGCATTGTATAGTGCCAAATATTCAAGGTGCATAATTCAATTTTGCGCATCAACATAACTCTAACTCTCATATAAGTCATGATATTTGTGATTTAGCAATTCTGTGAAAAGAGACAAGAGAAAAATATGGCTATATGCACTACATCAGTATATAACGACTGAAACACTGTGTGACTTTCCTGGTGAAAGAAGAATATGCTAAGTTGAGGATGTTTACCTCTACAGATGGGAAGGTAGTAAATGTGTGAAAAACGGAACGCTCATGCTTTCAGGGATTCTACATCTATGTATTACCGGGACTGGGAAGCTATTTCAGGTATCTTGGTACATGTATAGGTATTCAAAAGATCCTGGTAGCTATACTGATAGCTAACCGAGGGATCTTAGTAGCTATTAATTGTCATGCCTTGCTACCAATATTGGAATATATATAGCACAATAGAAAATTATGTATTATGAAGATGTTTAGATAGATATTCCATCAAAGAAAGTGTAATTTCAAGTACCATAGAGCATGATATATTAGTGCACCATAAATTATGGCAAAATTGGTGTTTTAGAAAAATCGCTAATATCAATGTATAACTCTAATATTTCTACTATATACATGTCTAAAGCAGCACTTCATAGAGAGCTATATACAGGATATACATAGACAGGAAGTGTAGTAGTGAACACAGAAGCCTTTGGAGTGTTCTTGCATATATTGTTAGTAGTGAATACTGTGTGGAGTTTGCCTGGTGTGGTATTGATAAGATGGATAAAGTATTACCAGGGAGCACAAATGCCAGCTTATATAATTGCTGCAATGCTTATTTTTACACTCTATATCTCTATTATAATAACCAAAAATTAATTTTACCCTTTATAATGAAAAAGGATTGCCTATATACTCCAGTAGACTATTCATGGAAGTACCATTATACACTATTACATTATAAAGCGGAAGTATAATCATGATGTGGGCACATGATCCATTTTATTCGATTAATTTTTTATTGTTTAACCATTGCTGTGTTTTTCATTGTTTTTCATGATTATCACACAGTACTGCTTTGTATATACATCCAGAGTAGAACCTGGTCGTAGTGAGCTGCTTGTCAACAACTTTGCTTACAAGTAAACAACAAAACAAATATCAAAAAACCTAACTTTACAAAATCTAGAGTGCCAATAGTGTTTAATTAATATGTGAATGAACTTTGTAGTGACAAAATGTTTTTGAACAACAATTTTACAAATAAACAACAAATGAAATATCATCCGAGACTGTAGAAAGCTATGCTTACAAAATTTAGTGTATAGGTAACATTTTGTATGTTAATCTAGTAGGTGGTGATCTCAGTAATGATAAAGTTGGTAAGCAAATTTATGACCAAATCCTTTGTCACATTTTTTGGGTGAGCATAATTATGTTGCATCATCAGCAAGTTAAGCTATTATAATCATGTTTTTAAACTATTTTTTATTTGTATATAAACAAACGTGTTTACTTATAAACAAATTTATTAAAATGTCCAAAATCTATGAACATGTTCTATTTTATAGTGGGAAATTCTAAAAGTGAAGATTATCTGACAATATTTAAATGAATTTATATTTCTTTTCAGACAAAATATAACATCTGACAAAATTTCAACAAAATGAATAAAATCTTTCAATCACTGTCCCTTGATTCCACTTAGTAGGAGTGCACCAGCCATACACATGTACACTCTCTCCCAGTAGTCATAATGGTCGTCAATCATCACACTTATATATATTACCATCAAACCTGTTTCCTCTCGGGAGGAAGAATAGAACTGAAGAGTTGAACGAAGTAAAGTGTACTGAATGTGTTTCTAAAGTTTTGTCCCTTGATTCCACCTAGTAGGAGTGCACCAGCCATACACATGTACACTCTCTTCCAATAGTCATAATGGCCGTCAATCATCACACTTATAGTATATCACCATCAAACCTGTTTCTTCTAAGGAAGAAGAATAGAACTGAACAGTTGAACTAAGTAAAGTGTACTGAATGTGTTTCTAAAGTTTGTCTCTCAATTCCACCTAGTAGGAGTGCACCAGCCATGTACATACTCTCTTCTAGTAGTCATAATGGCCGTCAATCATTACACTTACAGTATGTCATCATCACAAAGCACTAATAGGGATGGGCGATGTTTACTGTGGGGCTAATGTATGGGGCTATGATAGGTGGAATAGTTCAGCATCTTCTTCTTCAGCCA
>JAODVQ020149432.1:0-15301 GCA_025400075.2 Phenganax stokvisi
TACTGGGTCCATGACGAGGTAGCTTTAATGAATACTTGCATGATTTGGGGCCTTTGAATGACAAACAATTGAACAACAAACGAACTTGTAGACCTGGGGTCGGTTGCATAAAAACGTGGTTAAAGTTAACTATAGTTGAATACGATTGTCAACCAATCAGAATCGCATATTCAAGATTTTACTACTTGTTAACTACAAAATCGTATAGTCAAAAGTTTTATACAAGCGGCCCCTGAAAAGATAGGTTAATGAAGAAGAAAACGTAAAAACAATTTCTGCTTTCAGATGTCGCTGTATTTTGACTCTTTTGAGCTACAAACGGTGTTCTATCGAGCTCCAGAAGTTATGTTTGGTCTTCCATTTGGTCCTCAAATTGACATGTGGTCGTTGGGTTGTGTTTTGGCCGAGGTATCTTGCCTCTAGCTTTTTTCTTGTTTTATGCAGTCTAATATGCTATTCATATTGAACTGTTACTTCAGTGTATAGCCAAAAAACGGGAAATTTGTCAAACAACTCGTGAAATGAAAGTCTTTCTTTAAATTTATATTACGTTGTTTGCAGCTTTATCTTGGTGAACCGATATTCCTAGCAACTTCAAAAGATGAAATTCTGGGGAAAGTATGTTGATATACTTGTATGTATATCTGCAATGCACTTGCACTGAGGAACAGATACAGTGAATTGTAACTTGTTATATGTGTATTGTCTAGATGCAGTCATTGCTTGGTCCATTACCAATGTCCCCATATCAGTCTGGCAAATATTTTTCAACTTTCAAGAAATTTGTCGGCCGAGTCTCGTCCGTACCAGGTGAAGCATGTTTCACGTTCGATGATATTCATTACAGTATTACTATGTGCTAGTTTTCGTGAGCTATTTATCATTCTGGTTTTATCTCGCTATGACGTTAATATAGGTCATTCCAAAAATGTTGTGAATATTTTGAAGAAACTGGGGTCAACTGACTATGTGTTTGCTGACTTTATAACCAGATTACTCACCTTGGACCCAAGTAAGTGTCAAAGTTGTGCTATTAATTGTGTTCGTGAAATATAGCTTGTTTGTATTTCTGTATAGGTTTACGTATTTCGCCGGTTGAAGCAGCTCGCCATCCATTTTTGGCGTCCGAGTGTGCTTTTGGATTCATTTTGCCGCATGGTTATTTGACACAAGGTTTGTCTTGATCGACGCCGTCGCTGATTGATCAGTTAGTTCAGTACACAAACACTGATTGGTCAACAACTCTAAAGTGAAGTCATTTTATTTTATTATTTTTCAGAATCTAGCTATTCTCCGATACTTTTGACGCCAACAACTTATACATTTCGGCCGAAAATTGATGAAAATATTAAGAAATTTCATTATTCTGAATTGGAGTTACTTCGTGTCGGTACAAAAGCCAAGATAAAAGATGTAGCCGAGCCAGCAGACAATGTCATGAAAGTTTTGCCTTTCAACTTTCAAAAGAAAACGTTGTCGCATGAAAATGATACTAAGAGAAGCGAAGGTGGGGAAGAAAAGGAAGAAATTCATGCTACTCTCGGGAGGGATAGTCAAGGACCAGAAAGATATACCAGTAACGTAGGGCCGGTTGTGCATGGTGCTTCCGTAGAAAGCATTATGAACCAAACTAGTTCTGCAAAAGAAAATAATGCTAATAACGAATCGCGCAATGCATCAAACTGTCGCAAAAAAACAAAGTCCACAACAAGTTCTGTTAATGGAGGTCGTAGCTGTGACGCACTAAACACATCAAACAGAATGTCAGACAAGACTGAAGAAAAACAATTTTCTTTAAGAACATGTCCAAAAAATAGTGTTAGTGGAGAAAGTAGTCTCACGGACAAGAGTAAAAGGTTGATAATGAATGATACGGAAGGACAATTGAAAGATGCTCTTAACACATCGCATAATGTATTGAATACGACTAAGCCAAAAAGCGCCCGTCTTTTCATCGAACAGGAAAGAGATAATGAATCCAAGGACTCTTGTAGTGTAATGAAAACTTTCAAAAACAGAAGTTTGACAACAAAGTCTGCGAGAGCGAATCGAACTCGAAAAGACCGTTCTACCAAACCAAATATTGTACTTAACTCGGAAGACACACGTTCGTATACGAATTGTGAAGCAGACGATCGTAGAGACAATGCTTTTAACGAATCATGCAGCATAATAAAAACATTCAAACTTCCACGGTCGACAGTCGAGTCGCGTACAAGAATGGAATATGTAGACAAACGGAAGCGTAAGGTTGTGCTACGAAAACCAATGCGGACGGTTCGTCGAAGAAAAACAGAGTACGAAGAAAGTGATAGCAGTCTGGGCAGGTCTTCAATTTCAACGGATGATATTTCGGATGATAGCCCTGCTCAGTACAGAAAAGCATGTGCAAGCAAGTCACCTGTTAAATTTGATGATAAAATATCGCGGATTATTGTGGCTCAAAATGAGGGAAATACGACAACGAAAGTTGGGGGCGTCGCTAGTGAAAAGACGAATAATTACAATAAGCCATACGTTACATCGAGTACGTTGTCTGCTAGCGTTGAAGATGATTTGTTGCAGAATGTGACTAATGCCGAAGACAGCCCAGAATACAGCAAAGTACTTACACACAATGCTACCTATGAAGTCCTATCGAGAAAGAATAAGGAAAGTAATCCTCACTCGTCTTCACCTCAAAAGACCAACAGTGAAGATAGACTAGACGGAAGTACCAAGAGCAACACATCATTGTTTAGAAACAAAAAGCAACCCAAAACGCTAAGAAATTTACAAAATCCAAACATTGAATCAGTCTTCGATTCCCCTAGTAGCATCGTAAGTTCAACACGAGAACTCTTGCCAGGAGGCTTGTCTCAGGTCTGGAAGGCGAATTGTCGATCTAAAAAGGAGCATAACAATAGTGTCGATCATATGCCTGGAAGTATCCGAAGCAGTTGTAAAAGTGACAGTGAAATATCTGAGAAAATTACCCAAACACACACAAGTATGACAAATCTTTTATTGAAAGAGCGCAACGAGAAAAATTCTACTGAAAAAGATGCTCGATTGTACGAATACGAAAACGATGAAAAAGTGGTTTCAGAAGTTTCTACCAAAGAAAAACCAGATGGTAAAGAACCTGAACTAGTGGAGAATTTAACTACGGATATTTTAACTCAGGATTCTTCCAAACCGCAGGTTAAACCGGCGAGAAAACGAAAACTTTTGTATGATAATACCAATTCAAGGCGAAATAAAGCTGAGTCTTCTTTAGAAAACGCAAAAGGCGACAACAATGTTAAAATACAAAAGTTACCACAAGTTAATGTTGGAATGACTGAAGATGATTGTGAAAATGATATATTAATCTTACTTGATGATCACTCAAAGAGGACGAAGCAGCCAACTAGTCCAGATGAAACATGGGATGACGAAGAATATGTAAGTTATACAATAAATACATATTATACTTTATTTTAGGAAGTTTATCAGTTCATATTTCTGATTTTTCATCCAAGTGTAGTCAGTGGAAGGAGATGGTGTGAAAGCTAGGCAAACTTCAAAAGACCTGGGGCCATGCAGTTGTTCAAAAGGTGGATAGCGCTATTTCAAACGTCGGATTTTGCATGAGTCGAACGCATACAACACAAAGCATAATGAGGCAGTAGTTCTGATTATCTTTTGTATTAAATGCATTCGACGTTTGAAACACAGGCCTTAGTGAATTTCTCAACGTTCATAAAATTGGACAAAAAATGCAGTAACTCTCGTTTTGGTCAGCGAAAGAAATATTGCAGATTTTAATCTATTGATATCATTCGTAATTCTATGTTATAACGATCATTGCAAAATTTTACGAAGGCTACAAGAAATCACTATTCAATGGATACTGCTATCCAGCTTTCGAACAACCGGTCCCTGGAGTATAACTGTGATTGGATTTAGTATGGCTTCCCTTTGTTTTACTAAAGGTTCATGGGTTTCTAACTTATTATCACTTCAGCGACCTTTCACAAACTGAACAAAAACAATATACAATAACTTAGTTTAAGCTTTCAGACCACTGCTTTTGTGATCCAAATGATGCTTCCTAAGGTGGAGAAGGTTTTCTTATCAATTTATTTTCTTCTTTTATAGGATGTTGTGCTCCTGTAAAGCTGCGATTCTTTATAATTACATCTACTCAAATGGTTCGGCAGACCATTAATGCGTTCAGTCTTGAGCGTTTGAGGCACAGATTCATTTGGCCTGTGTCAGTTACCTGTACATATTATATGTAGAATTTATAACCAATGTAGATAGAATAGCTACCTCCTCCGCAGGCCTTTCTGTAGGTGCGGGCGGGAGTAATTTGCGGGCGTGGAATTTGAGAATCGAGGGGAAGCGAAAGCCAGCCGCAAACTCTTCCCGCCAGCAACTAGGGTTCACCCTAAAATTCCCGCCCGTCTTGAAACGCCTGCGGAGGAGGTAGATAGAATAGATATGTAACTATGCAGGGCTGTTTAGTTTCTGGATCACACTCTTTGTTGGAAAGTCCTATTCCAAAAATTCTTCGTCTATAGTTCTAAACGCCACATATGAACGGCGTGGTCCCCTCCTGCAGCGCAAATTGGAAGACGGCTGTGCCAAGATAGTCCGCCCCCAACTTTTAAATTTGCAGTAACAGGGTTCTAAAACAACCAAAAATGCCTGTATCAATTTTAAGAATTTCACATATATATGTAATACGTATTTATCTTTACAGAAAAAATTTCATCATCATAGATTTATAAACTGCCAATTTTATCAGTGCATAAATTCAAGAAGATGAACTTTTCTGTATGAAAAGACATTGAAATTTTTTATATATTACAAAACATGTACAGTTTCTGACCTCAGTAACAAGAAACTTACTTTATGATGGCCAACTTGAAAAACTTTGAGCTGGTTTCCTGGGCGACCTGACGTGGCAAATAGTCTGTCAGTTAACTTGCACCACCTGAAAGAGGATTAAACTACCTCTCGTTAGCCTCCGCAAAGTTTAAATGGCAATTACATTAGTAATGATTTACCTGAAACTAGATGCTCCTTCAATATGGGCTTCTTTGCTTGCTTGAGGAGAACTAAAATTATAACATTTATTTTCAAATGTAATTCTTTAAAATACGACACATGCTTGACCAGTTACCTGTACTGTGATATATCCCAGATTTCCCATTCATTTGAAGCAACACCTCCAACTCTGATTGGATTAGCTGTTGACCAATCAACGCACTTCAATGGTGAGGTCAGAGTACTCAGTGACATGAATGGACGTTGGCTAACAATATCATATATACGTATTGTACCATTCTTCTGTGCTACCAGCAACTAGTAATTGAATAAAACTATTATCTAGCATTGAACAGTAAATAAGTAATCGTGTATTATATCATATGGATTAAACTATCTTCACAACATAGTTGTAATTTCCACTATGGATAAAAATACTGTAAAAGAAAAGGATGGTTTGGCCACCTTATGAGGTTCATTTGGAATCCATTTGACAGAGACCCCGGGTGAACTGAGGTGAAACAAGGCTGTTTCCTGGCCACTTTCGACATCCCAAATACGGCATGTACGGTCATCTGGCACAAAACAGAGCAACAATATACAGCAATATTTATATGGCACTTGACCTAAAAATTCTCTTCCTGATGAACGATAGCATCTAGGCTAGAATATATCAGTATGGCCACTGGGGTGCATTGCTGCTCAATGCTTCAATTACCATTGTCTGGCATTTACAAAAGAACAAAGTAGGATGCATTTTAAGCGAACCAGTTAACAAGAATGTTCAAGGCAAATATAGAATACATGACTAAACTTGAAGCCTGTAATCTCTACTCAAAATATCTTGTTTTACTCTCCCTTCTGTCCTTTACATTCAATACAACTTTATTATGCATGAATGCCTAAACAAAAGGTTTTCATCAAAGTTAAAGCATTGCTGCTTTTTGATTATGTATCAATGAGTACAAGTTTTCATAAACATGGCCAAAAAGACAGAACAAAGACTTGGGCCAAGGCTCCAAAGGTTGGCATTCAATGCTCTTAACAAAATGGACAAAAATACTTACCACTAACACTAGCAATAGCATCCCCTTGGACTGGATTAAATACACAATCATTTATATAACTTTCATGGCCATCGAGCACTTGAACTGTTGAATTATTCTTCAAGTCAACCGAAAAACACCGTAATTTTTTGTCCCCACCAGCACTGCAAAACCTAGTGTATTAAAACTGAAAGTCAAGAGCCTGGGGCCAGTTCGTACGGCGTTTAAGTTCAAAATAGAGCTCATATTTATGTCTACTTTGAGAAACGAAATTAAAAGTTTTTCAACTGAACACAATAATTACGTATTAACCCATACTTTTATTACATAACATTTAATTTCAAAAGCTTAGAAGAAGTGTGGGAGTGTTTTTGAATTCCGACTTATCCACTGTTTAAGCTAAATGGCGTACGAACAACCGGCCCTGAGGAATATCATCTGGATCTACAATGACTACATACTACACCAATTTCTCCACAAAGGACATTATATTTACCAACTTTCATACCATATATTTTACCTTAAAAGTCCTGGAAATGTATCAGGAGAACTCTGTGGCGACCAGCCAATTGCATCAACTCGAGCACCATGCAATATATCAATATGGTGTTCAAATTGAAATTCTTGCAAATTTTCCTCATCAAATGAACATGACCCGATGGATATTCGATTCTCTCCCCCATATGCAATCAATTTTGATGTATTTTGATATGGGCTGAATTCAACAACATTGACTATTTCTGTGCAAGGAAAGTAGCAAGTACTTTCAATGTCTTCACTGGCACCTGCTCTTCCTGCAGGCATATTCTACATGCATAATTGTGAAATTTCATTAGTGTCAATGTTGGTCAATTGCACCCATGGCAACAGGTCATTCTTCATTTCATCTAGTATCATAAGTACGATTGGCCCAGTCTAAATTGCTAACTGGAAACTGGCACAACATCAATTCAAACATATCAAGAAACTAGAGATCTATTTGTGTTTCTAAAATTTGAAATTATTAAGTTTTTGCATACACGTGACGTTATTCACCCATGGAAAACAGCAGTTATAGTTTCATGCCCTAAATAACGTTAGCAGTTAGTTAATGTACAATACAACGCACCTACGCTTGGCAGATATACTTGCACATGAAGATTCAAGGTTAAAACTAGAAAGAACTGCTTTAAAACAGCATAAACCGTTCCAAGTAATGTAATATTTTAAATTCTGTGAAAGCCGGCCATCGTTCATCGGAATTTTTTAGTGATGAAAGAGCAGCGAAAAGATACGAATCGGGTGAGTTATTGTCTCTATCGAAAATTCAAATTTTCACCGTTCTTGGCAACAATATTTTTTTGTGAAATGTTTTTCTTTTTTTGAAGAAAACAAGCGTCTTTCAGCATCTTCTGTGAAGTATACAATGGATGAAATCGTTGAAAATGTAAAAATGGCTCGTGAATATGCTTTGCTTGGCAACTACGATACGTCTTTGGTGTATTTTCAAGGTGTCTTACAGCAAATTCAGAAGCATACTGTGAGCATTATCGATCCTGTTCGGAAACAAAAGTGGCATCAGGTATTTATAGACTTTGTGGAATTTACTTTTCTTGGTAGAAATTTTTTACGATTAACCCCAATTACAAAAAATGCTCAGCCAATATTCTTTTTGATGCATATAGAAATCGTCTGGCACTCTGGCTTAGTCTCTTAGATGGAGTATTAAGATATTATGTAGGGTGCAGTGGGACGCACTGAATACTCTGTCTAATGCAAGACAATATAACTTCCTATTATTAGACCCTTGCATGTGTACCTCGCAAATTTTAGATTCGTCAGGAGTTAGCACAAGAGTATGAGCAGGTGAATGAGATGAATAAAACATTAAACAATTTCAAGAAAGATCCCACTCTACACCATTATGGAGCAGGAGTGTACGAAGAACCTACAAGAGACCCAGAGGTCTGGCCTCCCCCCACACCTGTTGAACGAGAAAAAAGGTACATGCACTGTACTGTATGTTTGAATATATTTGTCCTTGTAACATTAAAACATGCTACCTAGTGATTGTGACTATTTTAAGAAATGTACGTCCAGCTCCAAGACCAGTGAGACGAGAGGAACCAGCAGCTAAGCCTGCAGCAAGGAAGCCATCAAATTCTCGGAGATCTGAGGCCAAGCAACCAGGACGTGCAGCACCAGCAGCTTCAAAAAATCCATCAAGAAGTGAGAGAGACAACCGACGAGATGGAGGGCAACGAAAGAAGGTGTAGTTGTATCATTAGTCTGACAGTTCCTTCAGACCTTCAAAGAGAATTATACTAGTGTTCATTCTTCAAATCTTGTCTATTTTACAGTATCTATCTTTGGACTTGACAAAATCATTGTTTTTTCTTTGATAGGATGAAGAGAAGCCAGAGTCAAAAGACTCAGAAGATGAAAAGAAATTTGATTCGTCTGGTTATGACAAGGATCTTGTTGAGGGACTTGAACGAGATATTTTGCAAAGAAATCCGAATGTCCATTGGTAGGAGCAGTTGCATCAAAGTGCTAACAATCTGTGATGATTCAAAACTACGTCTTAGTTCTGGGAATATTTTTTATTTTATAAACTTTTAGACTATTTATTTTTTAAAACAGGTCAGACATCGCGGAACTAGATGAAGCGAAAAGACTTCTTGAAGAGGCTGTTGTCTTGCCTTTGCTAATGCCTCAGTATTTTACTGGCTTGAGGAGACCATGGAAGGTTTGAGACTCAAAATCTAGTGCCATCTTTTCAATGACCACATTGTATTTTTATTCTCTTAGGGTGTCTGTATGGTAGGCCCTCCAGGTACAGGCAAAACAATGTTAGCCAAAGCTGTAGCAACAGAATGTGGAACCACTTTTTTCAATGTATCATCTTCAACGTTGACCTCAAAATATCGTGGAGAGTCTGAAAAACTTGTCCGATTGCTTTTTGAAATGGTGAGAGGGTCTAGAAACCCAAACCTCCCGATATTTTATCGAAAAGCAGTATAAACTTTAAACTTGTGTTAAACCTATACCTTGGTAGCTCTAATCTTTTTTCTTTTCTGAATAGGCAAGGTTCTATGCCCCTAGTACAGTGTTTATCGATGAGATAGACTCCATTTGCAGTCGACGTGGAACAGAAAATGAACACGAGGCCAGTCGTCGCGTAAAATCCGAGCTTCTAGTTCAAATGGATGGTAATGATAGTGACAAATTTATGTTGTCTTGGTTTGATTTTTAATAGACCTTACCCTTTTACCCAATGGCCTTGTTTCCATGAAAACGTATTTTAGCTTGTCAGGGGCAGATGAAGACTATATTCCAATGCATCCCTGGACAAATTTGTTTCTTGTCAAACTTAGGCTCAATAACAATGTGATTTTTAGCCCTATTAAGCATGAAACATGAATAAGTAATTGACATGAAAACGAGGTCATTGGGTAAAAAGTGAATAAAAGGTAAGGTGTATTCACAGGAGTAACAGGTTGTCTTTTACTATTGTACCTGGTACTGTAGTTTTAGATTTGCAATCTGCTTGATAGGCGTTGATGGTGCAACGTCTGCTGATGGAAAACTTGTGATGGTGCTAGCTGCAACGAAT
This sequence comes from Phenganax stokvisi, assembly GCA_025400075.2. NCBI lineage: Eukaryota > Metazoa > Cnidaria > Anthozoa > Malacalcyonacea > Clavulariidae > Phenganax > Phenganax stokvisi. The sequence continues at coordinate 9,658 of JAODVQ020149432.1, forward strand.
TTCCCTTGGGATTTGGACGAAGCATTGCGAAGACGTTTGGAGAAAAGAATCTATATTCCTTTGCCAACAGGTGTGATATTTAAAAAATAGAGAGCATTTTCCGTGTTTCGAGGTCTATAGAAACTTTGGGATAAATGGAAAAGGTGTTTGAATTCTGAATGTGCATAACTTCTTTTATTTTACGTACGTATAGCTAAAGGAAGGCTGGAATTGCTAAAGATATGTCTTCGAGATGTCGCGCTGGCTGATAATGTTGTTTTGGAGGAAGTTGCAGAAAGTATGGATGGCTACAGTGGAGCTGACATTACGAATGTTTGCAGGTACTGTGCATCACATACAGTGACTTGCCAAAAGTTTAAATACAAGCCTAAAAAGTTCAATATTATGCAACATTCCACTACCTTTTTTCACAAAACTTGTTCAACATTGAAATACGTAACATGCACTATACTTTTTGATTGCATGTACGAAACATAAACACAACATGTATCACTGCTAGATATTTTTAATATTTAGTAGGAAGTTATTTACTTTCATGACCATCTCTGTTCTTTTTGGCTTGAATTCAACCAGTGTGCTCTCCCATTGTACAGGAGCTCTCTTCGCAAATGGTATTTGTATCGATAATGTTGACATAAATAATGTGGAATATGCAAATATTTTTTTTAAAATGAGCATTTACTGTAAGTTTACGAGAAGATGTCATTTCCTCTCAAAAATGATCAGTGTATTTGAACTTTTGGCAAGTCACTGTAGATTTCTCTAAGTCATAAGGTCCATACTCACCGGACGCGATTCGGCAACGCATCGTGATTTTTTTATTTGCATTAACTTGTAACTTTGATTCTGCATGAGATGCTCCAGATATTCAAGGCGATATTATATTTTTAGTTATTTAGTCTAGATGTCTTTCAAAATTTTCTTCCACGCAGAGATTTATTCACTTTCAAAATATAAAAAATCGTGTCTCTTTGCCGAATTGCGTCCGGTGTGTTTGGGCTTTTAGTTCTAAGCTTTTGTAACTCGTGTTTTAAGGGAACTTGCACATGGTGAAGACATAATTATTGGAAATCTAGGTTGGAGTCATAATCAAAGTCTTTGTTTTATCTTTTTGTTCACGTTTATACAGGGATGCTTCAATGATGTCAATGCGCAGACGTATTCAAGGCCTTACACCTGAACAAATCCGTAATCTTCCGAAAGAAGAACTTGATTTGCCAGTCAACATGGACGATTTCAAAGAAGCCTTGAAGAAAGTTTCCAAGTCTGTCTCCGAGGCAGATATAAAAAAGTATGCTGACTGGATGGAAGAATTTGGTTCAAAATAGACAGGTCCCCCTTATCAAGATTAGAGAGATTGTACATATTCAGAATATTTAAGTTTAAATTTGGTAGTGTTACTACTCCGACACTTTACGTTTCCAAATTTGTTTATTATCTCTAGTTTGCTGCCAGGGTATAAATCTAATACAGTATGAATATGTGAAATTCGTAAAGATTAGTCCTTTAAGCTATTATTAATATAATCTTTTTGTTCACATATATTTCCATTGACCGTGAAACTCTGAATCGTCCTTCTATCAGAAACTGGCGTTTGTGGAAGACTAACCTGTATAGGTTTCTTACAAGTGAACAAAGCAATAAGCCCGCGCCTATAATTGGGCATACGGTACGCGTAAATGATGGGATTAATAACAAAATTGATGTGAGCTATTGGTAAATAGTAGGCTATGATATCGTGATTAAAACTAATATTCCATGATGGTTTTGTATGATGTAAGGCATGAACTTGCTCGGCTACGAAGTATGGAAATGCAGTTACCAAATACACAACGAAAAGCAACAAGAACGATACAGTCAGACCAGTGTCCGTAGGAGACCCTTGGGGCATTAGTTCGGCGATTCGTCGCCGATTTCGTCGCATATTTAAAATGACCAAAATCCGAAAAATTATCACCACCATTACAGAAATTTCGAGCACGGATAGGCTAACTATTACAGGTACAAAAGGATAATCGTCTGTCCAGAAATTGCTCGAAGCAATCACAACAGCTCCAGACCATAAGAAAACCAGGGTCCAAAATGATTTTCGTCGTGTTAACTTTAAATGAGCGGTCAGCGGATACTTAGTGACAATGTAGACTTCGATACTCAGCAGAAAAAGCATAAAGAACGAAGCAGAGAATCCAAGATGGACGATGGCGTAGTAGCATTTCAAGAACCAAAAATTTCGAGGATCTTGACGAGCTTTCGTGTCGTAGAAACAGAACGCAATGCTGCCTGCGTTACTAATTAGATCCGCGACTGCCAAATTTGCGATTGTTGTGCTGCCTCGTTTTCGTAGATTTTGCAAAGGGTTGCGACATATGATAATTAGTAGAAGAGAATTCACTAATACACCAAATATGCATTCAGCCAATATTATTGGCGTCGGGTTGAAAGAATACGGATAGCTGATGGTAGTACCGTTCATGATCTTAAGCTAAAAGAAAAGAAAACATATCTTTATAAGAAAATATGGAGTTTCCGGTTTCGCCTTGCATGTTTCAAAAGTTTTTTTCAGAATTGCCATGGGAATTTAATGTTTTCTTCGGCGGAATACCGGCCATCGAAAAACTGAAACGTTATAATTTAGTGATTAGTGAAACTCCGTCTTAGGCAGTAAATCGATATCATTGACCTTGGAGTTTGGTATGTGCTTACCCAATGTATTTCCCTGTTTACCTTGTCTCCTTGAGCCGTTGCTTTGATTTCAAACTAAATTTCACCAAAAAGCTTCCGTGTGCTGTACCGTCTCTAGTATACTCTACTATGTATCATGCACTAAAATACTCTTTAAACCAAGCAATAACACTCACTTTATGGCAGTTCTTGTTGAGTTTTCGTCCTACATATTCAACTAGACAGACGGAAATCCTGTATGCTGATTTTTCTCGGTCTTCCTGTATGATAATGTTCTCGTAATCTTAAGCTGTATCATAATTTGATATGCAGAACGCCTACATGACATGTAATATATTGACCATCATATTTTGCATAATGAGGGACATGCTAAAACATGAAGAGATAATTGTGGACTTTGCACATGCCAGTATTCCCAGCTTCACTGTATTCCATGATCTTCAGCCGTACAGTACAAGCAGCCGTGCGTGCCGTTGCAACGGTGGTACCAAACAAAAAAGAATTTCCCAACTCTTTCACAAATATTTGTATTGAGAAAGCTATGGGAATCGGTGAAGGTTGGAAACTTTATCCATCCCTTCGCAAGAGTGTATTTGTTTGACAAGAGTACTGCGTCACTGAAAAGATCAATGTTCAATGTCATCAGAATATCAGAAATAAAGATTGCCGAAGAATTCAATACTCTATTCATCAGCATTTGCACTTAAGGGGTGATAAACAGGGCGAGATATAGGGAATAGTTGGCTACCTATATTTTTTCTTTGATCTTTGATCCCTTATCAATTGAACCCGTTATGAAAAAAGTAGATTTCCCTGTACGGGTAAGATCGTTTGGCGTTACAGACAGTTAAGAATGTGAAGTAAGAAAAATAAATTGTACTTTTTTGAGCCTAAGAAGATGCATTAATTTGACTCCACTTTAAAACACAAACATAAGCTATGCTGCATGCCCACCTGCATAACAAGTGAACTTATAATTTGACGCCAATACTCTGGCATTCTTAATAAAAACGACATGTAATTAAGGTACTCTGCAGTTTTATTTACTTTTCTACGAATGTTCTTGCCGGCTGAAAACAATTGCAATTCTTCAAAATGCTGTTCTAGAGATACGCCAATAAAGTTGAAGCGAAGTCATTTATCGTTTGAAATTGACTGTGTTGGCACATTTTCAGTGTACATTGCGTTTGAAAAATTCGGAAATCTTTTTCAACAGGACGTAGTTACGGATTTTGTACATGACGTGAGCATTCCAGCTTATCTTTTAAATTAATAGAGTGCGAGTAAACTAAATTTACGCACAGTTTTTGAGTGACACGTGCTGATCAATGACTTCATGCAGTCTCGGTTATGCTTGATAAATGAAATCCTCCGTCAATTATTTTCGTCTTCATTCATTGATCATTGACAATGGATTGGAGAACATCGCCGATCAACAAACAATTCCCGTTATAGACCAAATTTCGATCTAGGAAAAGAATTGAATTAATTTACGTAGCTGGAAAGAATAAGGACGCTGGAACAGGGCGTGCAGGGGGTGCTGCTGCTCCCCCTGCCCTGTTGCAGTGGGGTGTAGGGGGTGCATAGGTACCCTTTAGTTCTTTATATTGGCATGTGTAGAATTGTATATTCACTCGTTGTTCAATCACAAATAAGTGAGGCACGAGTGAGTGAGTGTAGAAATACCGAAAACGAGTAAATAAAATAGTGTACGTGTCACTTGCTTACAACTAATATGTTTGTTACGTGTATACAACTGATAACTATGCCGAAAAACATGACTTTCAGCGCAGATATATTGATCGTTATAGGATAAAACTATAAAAATGAATGAAGTATTGCCTTTCACTTGCGTGCATGCATTTGTCTACAATCAAAGAAAGAGTACCCTTTGAGGAAAGTTGGCTCGCCTTCCCTTTCGTTGTTCTGGCGTTCTTGGGAAATAACGTATTAGATGTAGTAAAATGGCAATGTTTGACGGCGAAAGGTTGTAAAATGCAAGAGCAATAGCCCTGCGAAGTTTGCAAATTTAGTATATTTTTCTATTACATGCGGAACTTGTTAGCATTTTTGGGTCATTTTCGGCTCAAACACGGTAACAATATCCGCACGTAATAGAAAAATACAATAAATTTGCAAACGTCGCAGGGCTATTTTCCCGCATTTTACAACCTTTCGCCACCAAACGTTGCCATTTTACCACGTTAAAAATCTTCGATTCAGCTGCGTAAATTAATTTACTTCTTTTCGCCTAGATAAAAATTTAGTGTCCATTGCGATGTATGAAAACCACATGAAAGCCTAGCATATGGTTAAAGTCGTTTGTTCCGACCCAGAAATCAAAAGACGAAGACTTTCCGTTTAGCGAGTGAAACTTAGTCCAAAAACATAGGAACCGCTTGACCACCTGACATTGCAAGATTTTAAAATTTTATTTCAAACTGAGTTTGCCCGTTTTTGCAACAATAAATTTAGCTATGACGTTCCTGAGTTTTGAAAATTTACAAAAAATCATTTGCTTTAATCATCTGCAAAATGCTTTAAGACATTTGCCGCGGCCTTTCTTTAAGAGCCTAAAAGAGGCGGGCATGAAAAAACCTTTAAAAAACTGCTCTTGTGTTGAGGAGCTGAGGACCTTTGTATAAACGCAATAGACTCATTGGAGAATTGCTTTTCGCGAACGTGCAGCACCTGTTACCAAACGTTTGATATAAAACCACCCTCAAGAGCTGGTATTATTCATTCTGGTTTTTTTGTCTTGAGAAAAGAGAGCAGAGTCTTTGAATCGGCAGAAAACGAAGTTTTTACAAGTGAAAATTTGTTGTATTCTAAGAGAATCGCCTGGATTATGAAGAGTGGTCAGAAATTGATGCTTTATGTCTTATTCGTGTTGTTTGCGGCTCTTGCGTGTTTGGCCAAGCCGAACGGGATGTGGCGCGTGAACGATGAATTGCTGAACACG
>JAODVQ020149541.1:0-15301 GCA_025400075.2 Phenganax stokvisi
TGGTTGGTCCTTATGTTTAGGTTTAGCTGCTCACCAAGGCTGAGCACCCCCCCCCTCAAAAAACCCCTGCTGGATCCACCACTGCTCATTCGTGTGGAAAACCTTTTGTCTGTCATAAGAAAATACAATAGATTGCCGATGAATTACGACCAGTGTGAACCAGGCTTTAGATGTTATACTCACAGGGTACATTCCTCCTGACAGAGCCTTTCCAAGCAATACCATGTCAGGTCGAACACCTTCATGATCCACGCAAAGAAGTCTAACGATTTGTGGACAAAAATTATTAAGATATTAAATCATGACTTGACTAGTACTCGCACATTTAATAGACAAAACAAACCGTCCAGTTCGACATAGCCCAGTTTGAACTTCATCAACAACAAACAGAACCTGGAAGATAATACTAGAAAATATGAATAAATACCTGAAAGCTGATTATAAACAGTGATACTTCATCTTACGTTGTATTTATCACATAGCTTTCTAACACCAGTTAAATATCCTTGATTTGGTATTATAACTCCAGCTTCTCCTTGGATAGGTTCGACCATAAACGCACAAGCATTTGGATCCTGAATAGCCGCCTACAGAACAACAAAAGTTGCATAAAATACTACACACTTATGTGGTAGGCCCTATTCTCTACATGTGAGCAACTATTTTACATAGTTTCTGACATAATCCCAAGCACATTTTGGTCAGCAAACATCATACATAAGAAAGGGGCATGCATAATCTACCTCTAATGCTTCCAAATTATTGTATGGCACAATCTCCAATCCTGGCATGTAAGGTCCATAGTCTCCATAGCAGTCAGGATCAGTAGATGATGAACAAGCACTTAAAGTTCGACCCCAAAAATTATCTGCCGCAAAGACAATCTTGGCTTGATTCTTAGGCACACCTTTCACCTTGTATGCCCACTTACGAGCCAACTTCAACGCAGTCTCCCCAGCTTCAACACCCGTATTCATAGGCAGCACTTTATCATAACCAAAGAGTTTTGTCACATATTCTTCGTATTCACCTAGTAATGTGATGGTACTATGAAAGCTTAGTACAGCATTCAATACGCGATTAACTCACTAATATTAACTCATCAGCAGAAGAACAGTACAGCTAAGACTAGGTTAAAGTTTGTATCTTGTGTATTCTTGTATGTATTTGCATCTGTAACTGTATCTGTAATTCTATCTCAATGAGTGTTACTGATTACATTTTTGTAATGGCTCTTTGGACCAATTTTAGATGTATTTACCTAAACAGTCGTTGTAAAAAGCTCTTGAAGTTAAAGTTAATTTTTGAACCTGCTCCTTCATTGCAGCAACAATCTTAGGATGACAGTGTCCTTGATTCACAGCAGAATAGGCGCTGAGAAAATCCATATAACGTTTGCCATCAACATCCCAAACATACACTCCTTCACCTTTTGCTAAAGCTACTGGCAAAGGGTGGTAGTTGTGGGCGCCGTATTTATCTTCTCTTTGGAAGATTTCCTCTGGTGATAATTGTGAGGAAACTTGTTTAGTAAATGAAAGATTCCGTGAAAGAGCTCTGCCGAAAACACGAGTCGCAAAAGAGCGTAACATTGTTCGAGAAATGATACACCGCAATCAAAATAAACACACGTGTCCTTTAAACTCCTCAGTTGTGTTCCAATAGGCGGAATTTTCCGTGCGGAAAATAAATATATCTAACTGATTGGCTATTATAATATATTTCGCCGCAAAAAATCTTAAGCCAACGAATCACGTTGCTGATTAAATTTACGCAAGGAAAATTCCGCGTCAGGAAGTAAACATGCAAAATTTCGTAACAACAGCGACCATGTTATAAAGAATTTATTTGATATTTCATCAAATATCTTTAATGTGCGAGCAACGATCGTCCAGTCATTTCTAGTGCTTGCTCAATTCCCATGACATCAAGAATGGTAGTAGCTACATCACACAATGCTGCATTATGACCTGCTGGGCACTCCAGCTTTTGATCCGTGTTGTTCATTATCAATGGGACTAAAAAAAGATCACATTATTTCAAGGCATAATCCTGCAAACTTGAGGGATAACTATACCTCACCTCTATATGTTGTATGTGCAGTATGAGGTCCCCCCTGTTCACTATACATTTTCTCAGCATTTCCATGGTCAGCAGTAATAAATAATATATAACCATTCTCTTCACAACATGCCTTAATTTTTCCAATTGCTAAATCTGAGAAAAGAAAAGCATTTCATAAAGAAGTCTCATAAATTGCTGAGATTTTTACATGAGGCTGTATCTGTATTTCATTGAAGTACCTGTAGCAGTGCAAGCTTTTACAGCAGGTTCATATTGGCCTGTATGTCCAACCATATCTGGAGCTGCGAAGTTGCACATAACAAAAGGGTATTTGCCACTTCGTATTCCTGCACAAACCTGAAAGAAAGACCCAAGAACCATGCACATAAATTACACACAAACACACACTGCTGTAGATGGAAAGCAAGTCTGACAATACCTCTTCAGCCACTCCATCACAACTCATCTCTGGTTGCAAGTCATATGTAGCTACTTTAGGTGACGGCACCAGCTTTCTGTCCTCTCCAGAAAACTGTGCTTCCTGGCCCCCATTAAAAAAGAACGTAACATGGGCGTACTTCTCTGTCTCTAAATGAGAGTATAATCATAGGGTTGAACAAGTGAGAGAAAAGATAAATATTCTTAGCACAGTTATATCCTCTCCTACCAGCGACATGATACTGCGGTACACCTTTCACCGACAACCATTCGGCAAGAACATTTTTGGGAACTCCAGGAGGAAAGAGTATTGAAAATGGAAACTCTTTCTTATACTGAGTCATAATATTTACATTCTGAAAAAAATTGAAATGATGAAGCATCAAGATACATTTATATTGGCTAAATAAAGACATTTACTAACAAGGTCTTTTGGAATCTTATCAGTCTCAAATTGTGGCTTTATACCAAACGCCTCCACAATCTGCCTCATTCTGTCAGCTCGAAAATCAATGAATACAAGTGTATCTCCATCTAAAACAATGTAAATTAACACAATCAACTTATTTCATCTCTAAGTAGTAGCAGTAGAATTTGGTAGTTCAGTCCACTATACCTTGTATGCGACCATCAGGGTCTACTATTATTGGCTTGAGAAATTCATCTGTTTGACAATCATCACCTTTAGCTTCATAACGTTTCTTTATCACCTGATACAACACAATACAGACATGAGATGATTCTATTCTTAATCTAAGTAGTGCTTTTTCTGGCAATTATTATGCTTTCCTACATCAATAACTTTGCCAGGAGTTGTTGTTTCCCCAATTCCCTGTACCATTCCTTCAAACGCAATCTTATTTCTTTCAAATCTCTTGTCTCTATCCATTGCATAATATCGTCCCACAACCAAAGCTAGTGAGCCATACTTTAGTTCTCTTAATTTATCCAGAAGTTGCTGAACATATATCACTGCAAAGAACAGGGAGCAATTAATAGGAAAGTATTTGAAACTGCTTCACACAAACTTCATTTTGTGCTTACCTCCACTTGTAGGGCGAGTATCACGGCCATCAGCAAAATATTGAACAAATGTTTTAGGAACACCTAACTCCTTGGCACATTCCAAAAATGCAAACAAGTGATCAATATGTGAATGGACTCCTCCATCACTCACCTGAAAAACAAAAGAAATTGTTTTGAGAGTACCAATCTATAAACCTTGAAGCAACTTACAAATTATCTATACATATAATATTACTGCTACTAACCAGTCCTAGAAAATGTAATCTTCCATTTCCATTCTTTGCTCTGTGACAGGCTGCGATAAGATTCTTGTTCTGCACAAGTGTTTTCTCTTGCACTGCTTTATTGATTCGTACAATATCCTATCAAGGAGGAAAAATTTTATGGTTCAATGACATTCGAGTTATCTAGATTGCCTAGAGCATATGCAACTGTACATATACCTGATAGATTACTCGGCCAGCACCAATATTTAAATGACCAACTTCGCTATTTCCCATAAGGCCATCTGGCAGTCCAACTGCTAATCCCGATGCATCAAGCGTGAGGTATTGATTACCATTCTTTGACAAGGCATCCATCACAGGTGTGTCAGCATGATATATGGCATTTCCTAAAAATATTACTCAGTAATTGGCCAATAAAAGGGTTACTCTTACTCACAACCTTATATATGATAGGCAATATAATCTGGGCAATAATAGCAATAGTTCCAGGTCTAAATGCATGGAATTTCCGTTTCACAGTTAGCTATTAAATACAAACCAGTCACCAAGTCATTTCTAATCGATTGTTTTCTAGTTTTAATAGTTTCCTTAAAAAACCGGCATTTCCTCCGGCATTTGAGTATCTGCACAAGTTTTTAAAGTAAATGTTCTGCTTAAGACTCTTCGTACTGTATGCAAGCCAAATAATACACCAAGAATTTGAAAAAAATAGTTGGCTTTTTACCTTCCGTATGCTCGCTCACTCCCCAGCCATCAATAACAATAAGACAAGATTTCTTCTTGGCGACGGCCATAGTGAATCAAAGATGGTGAGATTATATGACTATATCCTCCCCCCTGCCAACCTAATGTTCTTTTCTCCAACCATAACTACAGTACAATTTCATTTATTATTAAAAATTTTTACATTGAAGCTACGGTTTTCATTAGTCATTACAATCCTTTATTGAAGTAGACGTAGTCATAAACTTTATCTTTTGTTTTCAGTTCTTCTTGTAACTCTGGCTCAAGATGGTGGAATGCCAAAGAGCTGAGAAAAAAAATACAAGATTTAGCTGTACAGTTCATTACATGTTGGTTATCAGGATTGATTTACTTACAATCTTTGAGGAAAAATAGCACAGCACATCGGTGTTGCAAAGACAAGGCTATAAAAATTTGAACAATAGAAAGCTGATGTTCATAATACAAATGAAATATTTAATGATACACCCAAATATACTATCAATGACTCACCAACAACCCACTAAAAATACTTGAATAGGAGACGCCGTCCAAGGTAACCTCTATGATTTAAGCAATGATGACCATGAGAAAAGAAATCATGAATTACGTACCATTAACAATAATGTATATTTATACTAACTTACTTTCATAAATGTAGTGGCATCTAGGCGATTCATTATGAAAGGCGGAATCACTGCAAAACAATAGCAAGAAGTGTTTATAATGAATTAAAGATGGTATGAAAAGCTAAATGGTTTACAACATCAACATACCCATTCCAGGTGTCGTCATTATAACTCTAGATAAAACTACACTGGGCACAGCAATTTTTGCGGCATACTAAAACAAAGTTGCAAAAAGGCAGACCACAGTTTAGGAAATGTAAGAAATGTTAATTACTGCTACAGATATCAGTGGGTTTTTATAGACACCTTTGATACTCCAAGTTTATTTCCTTCTTTATCGTAGATTGGAATCCCATTTTTTAGCTCCCTACAGTTGAGTTGACACATATTTTAAAGAAAATACAGATCTATGTAATTGATGAAATAAAGCAAAATATTACCTCTGTCTCATTAAAGGAATATTGACACAGTTAGCCGAAGCTACAGCAGCGAATGGAACGAATCGGCCCACCAGTGGGGGAGCTTTCTAAAATACATATAATACTTTACAACCACTACATCTAGCAATTTAAATAAACATATAAAGACACACCTTTGCCAATGCATTTAATCCAAGGGCGACAGCAACAGCACTGGATGTTGCAACTAAATAAGCTTGTACCAGTTGTCTGCAAAATTAAAACTAATTGTGATTACTCTGACAAGGTCACTAAATAGTATTTCATTTCTGTACTTACTCATTAGTAATATGGCTGTCTCCACTCCTATTTGTGTAATTTACTATGGCATTGAAAGATTGATTAATCCATTGCCAAAACAATACTTGAGGAGTAGTTCTATAAGATCAAACTACATCTTTGATGCTATAGTTACCCAAAAATTGTGCTAGTCCATCAGATGATAAATCTTACTTGTAAAAAGTCATCATACACCCAACTATTGTCATATTGCAAGGCACCTGAGCTGACATTCGACCAACAATAAACATCTTATCACCAGTCTCTGGATGAAATGCGGACTCATAAATCCGCTTTGCCTCCCATATATCTTCATCTGTAGTATCAGGTGGTTCACGCTTCTCTCTAAAACAAAAATATCAATGACTATCAACAAGAGAACTGTCATCATCATGCAGTATATATTATTACCTGTACTCTTGCAAAAGGTTTTTACATGCATCCAATTTAGCCTCAGAGTAAAAAAGATTCAATGGGTTTGCTACAGTAAAGAAATGTTTAGCTCTGCCCCAGAACGTATTTTGATCATATCTTGGATGATCGAGATCAATTCTGCCATCTGGAAGACGAGCTGCTTCAGCCATTAATGATAGCAACACAAAAGAGATTACGCTTTAAAAAAGAGAGATTTACGTTAAATACTTTTGTATGTTCTCATTGTGACTGTCTCTAATTGGGATTGGCTTAGAATAATCTAATTAGAGCTAGATCAAGAAATATAATTTATATTGTTACATGCAGTACACACGAGATCCTTGTAGTAATATTGTACACGTTACAGTGCGTTCGATGATCTCTGGCTAAAGGCTCGTTTGTTTACAAATATTTAATCGATAAAAACTGCTATTTGAAGATAAATACATGCGTTGTATATTTACTATTACATATACAAGAGGTTCAAAACAAATTGGTTACCGTATTTAAATCTATATTTCTTGAAGAGAAAGAAACACAGCAGATAGTGCAAGATACCATGAAACCGGTACAATATTATTTACAAAGAAATGCAGTTGAAAATTGGTGTAGTTTTACATGAGTGGTGGTGCCATAATCAATATTCCGAACTCCGAAGATATTCCGTTGTTTTCCGAAACAGCACACGTTGCCGTTGCTAGGTGACAAATACAACTATATAAACAAAACGCTTACGAAACTAGTATTGAAGAAGGCTCGGTCCTTTCAAGGTGCGCTCGCTCAGCTTCTTTACTACTTTGGTCTTATTCTTGGATCTTTCTTAGCGTCGTTTATAATGGCAACTCGCTGTATCTGCCAGATTTGTACGTGCGGGTAAGTTGAAGAAAGTATGAAACCCATAAAATCGTTTTTCGGAACACCGTTCAGCAAGGTCAATTTTAGAGCAATTAGAATGCTTTTATTTTAAACAGGCAAAGCATGTGGTTTAATGCACTGTCCAGCTATACATTTTAATAGCTTTAAAGACATGAAAATAGTTGTATAAACGGACGTATAAGTTTTTGTACAGATTTAGCAGACATTTAAACTTGGCAAATATTCTAGAACAATTTTTTTATTGCTGTGGCAACTAAACCATTTGTTTAAAGTTTGTTATGAATCGATACAACAAACAGCCTTTGGCAAGTAATCTTACATCTCAACCTTCTTAATTTTAGGAGACATAGATGTGTTCACCATCCTGAAGTGAGAAACCAGCCTGGGTCCAGATGTCTTCTCTCAGAGTACAAGGACACATATCGCAATGTTGCTGTCCCTCGAACCTTGCCAATTAAACCAGATGGTGCTCCAAAGTTCTCTAAAGAGCCAGTTGAAGGCAAGACAACTACCAACACTACTTATATTCCACATCAAGTGAAACCACCAAGCAAACGAGAGAAAGAAATGTACAGCAAACCTCCAGGAGAAATTGAGAAAACAACAAGTTATAGTTATGACTATATACCACATCAAGCTAACCCTGCTGAAACAGCAAAACCAAATCAACAGTATGTAGCCAGCCAAGGTCCATTTGAGGATGGCACCACACACAATCACACCTATATACCATGGGAACTTCAACCGGTAAAAAGCATGAAGCCTGATAACTCCTTGAAGAAAACTGATGGGAAAATGGATTCAAAATCCACTCATCAGGTGGACTTCCCTGGGCATTATGGTGCTCGGACAGAGCCTATCAATCCACCTGCTCCTGCATTTAGACTATCATCTGCACCAATGGAAGGTCAGACCACAACTAAAGTTGATTACACAAAGAAAGATATTCGCCCAAGAACTGCAATGAAACCAGTGCACGACTACCCAACGAATAGACCACCCATTGATGATTTGACAACTTGTAATCGTGATTTTACCTGGCAAGAAGGCAAACCTGCAGCTAGTTTTAAACCTCCTGCTACCTTAATGGCCTCAGATGTCCCTTTCCAAGGCAATACTAGTTACCAAAACACATTCAAGCAATGGCCATTGACCAAACGAGAACTACGAGAAAAAGAATTGTATCATCCACCTGCCACTAAGTTTGATGGAACGACATCATTTCAACGCGATTATGTAAAGCATCCACTGTGCCGAGCAACGCTTGCTAAACCAGATGTGTATGCTTTTGCATCCAAGCAACCAATAGATGACAGCACAGAGCATAATGACGCATTCAAAAAATGGAATGTCGGCCTTCCGCATCGAGCACACAAACCTGACAACTACAGAGCACCTGCAATGAAGTTTGATGGACGAACCAATTACCAAACTCACTACACTGGTGATTTTGTCCCACCTGCAGAAACAGTGAAACCTTTAGTTGACTCAGGGGTGAAAGGCAATATGGAATTTCAAACCAGTTATAAAGACACATACAAAGGACATCGACCACCACCATGTCCAGCAACATATTTACCATCTGGACCTTCTGGAGCTCAGAATGGTTTTATGTACACACATGCTGCACATGGACATACATTCTATAGACCAGTTGTAGTTCAAAATACTGAATCACTGCCAGCTTGAGTTATGAAACGAGTGTATATTAGTAGCTAAAACATGAAGCAATGACTTCAAACTGAACAATACAAAGTAACATTGATGACAAAAAAGTGAGAGGGCATCATAAACATCAACCCTTATCCTAAACACAATATTAATGATTTTATACATCAGTTTTCATCAACAAACATTAGGCAAAACTGTAGAGTGTATGAGTTGTAAAATGTACTCAATATTCAAATGCAAATTTATTAAATAATTTGAGGTTGCCGACATTTGAAGTATTTATTTGTAATGTTTTGAAATGTTAAAAATTCTGAAAAGTGTTTGCTGTATTACAACAATCATTGCAGCTATAGTTGGAGAAGTTCTGCTGTTGGGCTTTGGGCAGCGACAGTTTGGTCTGCTAGATGAGTGATGAACAACCAAGACGTGATTCCCTAGCTCATGTCATATTTTGACAGTTGAATCTACTGGAGCCTCATGATGTTTTTGCACTCAAGTTATCTTGTGCAAACCATGGTCGCTTACTTCTGTTAGCCGGAAAGGAAGCTGTTGGAGGCGGAGGTGGCCCACGGCGAGACAGTTCCCCAATATACTGATAGAGGATTCTATCCCGTTCATCATCAGCATCATCCAAAACCAGGTATCGGCGGTCTTGCTGCAATGCAAATATGTATCACAATAGATTACAAAATGAACAAAATGAGGACATAACGGATTGCCACCTGATTATAGAACGATATAAATACCTTCAGAGTATCAATGATATCTTTCAGGTGTCTGTCTGATTTAGCTAAAAGTTTGCTCGACCTAGAAAAATTGTTGAAAAAGATTCGTTGTCAGGGCATATCTTCTGGTAACGTTTGTTTAAACGTGATGTTTCCAAACCTGTGGTCAATAATGTGCGATTCTTTTAGGAGGTCCCAAAACTCATTTTTTGCTTGATTAAGTTTGCTTCGCATATAATCCATGAATTCTGCTTCACGTTTCTGAAAGGCAGTAGAGTAAATCATAAACGGAAGAAGGATTGACGAAATGTAACATGCATAGACATAAAACTAAGAGCTTGTTAACGGAAAATCTGTAACGCAAGAAGTGCGTACACGGTCACTGGAAGAGAATTTTGAAAATCTTGGATCTTCTTTGATGTATTTTCTTGCTGTTCTCCAACTTGTCCTGAGCCCAATCTGTCAATGATTTTAAAGTGATATCACATCAAGAATGAGTGACGTTTACATAAACCACTTTCTAGAATTGATCATACATCACCTCAGTTTGTTCATCAAGCAGTTTCCTGAATTGATCACGTTTCCTCTGGTTCAGTTGATGTATATGATTATTAAACAGACTTTCCTTTTCTTCCTTACTAAGACTTTCCAACATCTGCCAGCGATGATCTTTTCTTAACATGCGTTTTGTCTCTTTCCAGTTTGCATCTGCGTTGCGAACCTAAAAGATTGATAGAAAATATGATACAACTTATTACCACATGCATATGGCTCATTATACTGATGTACCACTAACCATATCCGAGACTAAAGCCATGAAGTGTTGTGTTGCTTTTTCCTTCAGATGTCTTTCCTTTTCTTTCTCTCTTTCACTCATCAATTCAGCTTGCTGAGCGAATACTTCACGTTCTCTTTCACGAAGACTTGCCTCTACACGACTCAGTTTTTCTTTCTCCTCATCAAATGGTTCATCAATCTTCGCTGCGGGCTAAACACAAGACAGAGTTGTCAGAGGAAATCTAGTGTTGACGATTTTACGACATAATATGACTTGCTACCTGTTCAAATTGCTGTATGAATTCTTTGAACAGTTCTTTGCGACGGTGGCTGCTCTCAATAGCTTTATACCTTGGGTCGTCACTGATGTTTGCTTTGACAGTGTGCCAGTGTGGTTGCTCATTGCCAAGCTGTTGCTCTGACAATAACTGCAAATAGTCCTCTTTTGCCTGAAACACAAAATTTAGGAAAGAAAAAGTTAGTATCAGAGTAGGCATAAAGCATAGCCGCATTTTTTGAAGTTGAATCGACACAAGGAGTCGCTCGGTCACGTAACAGATTATTTTACTACGCTGAAACAATGATGAAATTTTGAGTTTGAAACAATATGCGACAGGACATAGCTGCAAATAAATTTAGAAGTAATCAGGAACCCTTTTTATTTCACAACCTACCAGAACGCAGAAGGTACCAGTCAAGCTATATGCGTACCTAAACTCGCACCTAAGGCGTTCCCTTAGGAGCCTGGGTACGAAATGTTGAACGCGCGTTGAGTTAGTAGAACAATAGAAATAAATACCTTTTTCGGGCGTATTTTAACAATAGAGGAAAGAAAGCATTCCAACCTCCGTTTGTGCCACTCATTCTAGTAGTCTGCTGTGTGTTAGATCAAACAGTTAAACATCTATACAATGATACAGCTAGCTAACCAATGAGAAAGCTCGTTAGCGGACACTACGATTACTCTCTCGCTTACACTAATGAAGCAGCATACGACTCTATCTATCTCAAATTAAGAATCGCCTCTTTTCTAACAGTCTCACATTCCGTTCAAATAGCTACAAAAGGCGATTCTAAATATGACGTCGATCGAGCCATGCATATAACATTTATAATGACAAGACACGATTTATTTTGGGACTTAAATCATGTTACACCAAGATTAATGGCATAAACACATCTTACAGAGAAACAGAAATTTTCATAAATTTCAAAGACGAACTGAGAGAAAATTTATGTTTCTCCAAACCCAATGAAGCAATTGATTGATGATTATATTTGTCCACTCATTTTGATCGTTTGGTTCTTGTATAACATACACACAAACACATGGCTTATTTGATGATCAATTGCTTCACTTTCTTGAGGTTTAAGTCCCACCCAACATTGAAAACAATACTCAACCTTTTCATCGACGAAATCTTTCTTCTTCTGGGAGGCTTCTCGTTCAAGTTTCCTCAACTCCATCACGTAGTCAGAGAACAAACTTTCACGATCCTTCATTTTTGTAATCTCTTTAAATCTCTCATCCTTGCCGTGTCTCAAGGAAAACTCATTAAACGTTGTCCTGAGATAACAAGAAATAGAGCTTTAGATTAGACTACAAGTGCGGCAACATAAGACCACCGAGCAAATTTTTTTATTTACCTTGAAGACACTTTTGCTTCCCCTAACAAAGTCTTAAAAGCTTCTTTCTTTTCCTTCAGTTTAGTTTTCCTCTCAATACGTTCCTCCTCAGCTCTGATTCGCACATATTGATCAAAAGCACTCTTTCTCTCCCTCTGGTTCAACAGCAAGTAACGAGAGTCGAAAACAAACTTTGGCAGTTCCTTATCCCATGTTGAAAAAGCAGAAACCTGGGTAAAAAGAAATGTTTAGCTTTTGAGTAAGACTACATTTTATATGGAGGCGAGTTACTCAGCTGGACCGAGATCCCGGCTATTCTATATAATAAGTAGTTTACCCGGCTGACTGTGTACATGGAACAACGAGTTACTCGTCTAGCCGAGATCCCGGCTTTTTCTGCCGACGAAAACACTTTTCGACGGGAAACCCGGCTACGCCAGGAGAATTCTCGTCAGTTTTGCATCGTGCCATTATTGTCTTTCAAAGTAGAAGCGCTGTACCCTATTTTGGATTCAGATGGGAGTATATGCCGTGTTACTCGTTCACATGTAAACACAGTGATTGCTCGTCCCGGCAAAGCGAGTTACTCGGTTAGCCGAGTAACTCGCCTTCGTGTAAACAGGCCCTAAGACTACATTTTATTCATCTTACGTCACTACATGTTCAATGTGGTATGCATTAAATTTTTTGCAACCTGAGCAGTAATAAAGTCCATACCGCTCTTTCTCGAAGCATTTCTTTAAAATCATTCATTCTTTCATCTAATGCTAAAGTTTTTCTTTTTATAGCTGCATCCCTTTCCTTTTCAATTGCTTTTCCCGTTTCACTCTTAGGTTTTTCTTCTTCTTGTACAATGGCAGGCATTTCAACATCAGCACTTTCAGTTTCAATACTATTATTCAAATACCAAAAGACATCTTGAACACACAAACACCACCATCTGCCAGTGAATCTAAGGATTTATCTTGCAAAAGCAACATATTTTTCTTACTTCTCTAATATTTTCCCTTCTTACCGTTGTTTTTTTGGTTCAGGCTCTTGCTCAGCTTCATCTTTAGGACTTTCTCTGACATCCTTGCTTTCTGAAACAATTGTAGCCAGCTTAGGCCTCAGCAAAACATATACAACTAAGGTACAAACTTGGTCTCTCATTACAGGCTCATATATAAAACCTGAAAGCTAATGAAATGCACTGAGCAATTATTCATGTCAACATTGGCTACAAGATTTCACGTACTCGCTGTCTTCTTCTCTGGTCCAGCCTCCAAGATCTCATCAGCTTTTTCATTACCAGCCAACTCTTCTGGTTTTTCCCAAATAGAAACCTTTGTAGTTGGATTAAAGAAGAAGACTTTCTCATCCCCAGTCCACACAACACACCAGGGCGTGTTAGGTATAGGCTCGCTTGCTATTGGTTTACTTCCAGTCTCTTTTGATTGGTCCTCTGTTTCTTGGTTGCTGTCTATTTCTTTGGGTTTTTCATCAGGAACTTGTACTTCATCTACAAAAAAATGCATCATCTCTGTTTATTCTTACAATACTATTTCCTGTATATACAGAAATTTACAGCTGTCAAAACAACTGCTGGCAGTGTCAAATAGAAAAAAATTACCAGTTTTTAAAACATGAGAGTCATTATTCTGCCCAGTTTCATCTGTCTCAACAGTTTTACTTAAATTTTGCATCTTCTCCTCAGGAGTTTTTAAAACATCAGGTTTTTCCCAAACTGACGCTTTTGTCTTTGCATTGTAATAGTAACAACGGCCATCGTTCATCTTATGTTCACTCCATTCCAAGTGGGCTTCCTGAAGAGACATCTGCATGGGAGGACGACCACCTTGGAACATACCAGGGTGACGTAATAAAGGAGGGACTCCGAGCGCTGGTCCTGGAGGTAAATTGCCTGGAAATGGTAGTCTTAAAGGCAAGCCTGGTGCAAACTGTGGAGGTCTAGAAACAATTTTGCAAAATATATCAATGTAATAGATCAAACTTTTATTTTCTTTGCAAATAACATATATGATACTTTAAATATTCTTACCTTAATTGTAAAAGTGGGTTTAAGTTTCCCATAGGTTGTTGTAATGGATTTTGTTGCATAGGAGGAATTTGATTGGTTTGTGGACCAGTTTGTGGCTGTGGCAGTCCACCTGCTGCCTAATGAATCATATAACATATTAAAACCCTTTATATGTAAATTTTCATTATATGTTTGGTGATAGTAGATATTATATTGCCCAGTAAATTTTACCTGCTCACTCTCATCAAGTTGTTTCAAATTCTTTGGCTTCTCCCAAGCAGATTCTCGTGTTCTGGCATTGTAATAATACACTTTGCCTTCAGGAGTTTTATGTTCCAGCCAAAGATCGCCATTTGTGTCAATCATTGGTGCTCGCATGTTCTGTGGTAGCTGATGTTGAGGCATATGACCTGCATTCATTTGCGGTCTCTAGACAGATGATTTTTTTAATCAGGCCTCAGCTCTTCCCACTTAATAGGTTAAATAATCAAGGCTTCTATAATAGGATGGAACCCTGCTATGTGGCCTTTATTTTTGCTATAAATTGTACCCTTTAAGAAGTGACTTTTATAATACAAACCTGCATTCCAGGCAAATTCACAGGAGGCACAAAATTACCAAAATTTGGCCTGGCATTCATCATCATGGGAGGTTTGTTGAACATGTTTACTCCAGGAGGAATCATTTGTGGGGTACCTGAATGAGGTTGATCATCATGTGCAGCTGGCTGACCTAAGTCTTCTTGGAACTGTGGTCTACAGTAAAATGTAAATAGTCCTTAAAAATGGAACAAGCACTGGTAGCCAAACACGGCTATCGAAACTTGTTTTCACATTTAAGTATGACATAATTACTGTTGGCCTCTTTTCCCTTAGAAACAAAGTTGTAGTCAAAAGAACCTAGGAAGAAGCTAGTGCCAAGCATTGTGCTTTATTGCTGGCATCTGGCAGTTCATCTTCTTTTCTAGCCTTCTCACATGGGTTTGCTTGTGCCAAAAATTGAGGTCTTACAACTGTGGTTGAATTTCATACAAAAATTACGATAATGTTTTCCAAATGGATCTATTTCACATCTTAACATTTGTAGAACTATAGGTTGTTCGTTTCGTTTTACAAACTAGTAAAATGTTATTAGAATTAGATACATCAATCAGCGTACATATGATATGGTCAAAGTTTCGACAACGAAATAACCTATAAACCCACCACTTGTATAACTGACTAATATTAAATGAATCAGAGATAAATATAGTGAAATATTAGAAACACTAAACACAGAAAATATGGAACAACAGACCTGTTGTTGGCCGAGCTTTCCTGGCTTGCGATGTCCTCCATTTTGAATGCTT
>JAODVQ020149648.1:0-15301 GCA_025400075.2 Phenganax stokvisi
TTTAGACTCATCTTTTGAAGATTTAAGAGCCACCATTTCCAACATTACTGGTAAATTTTTTATAATATTACAATTATTTTTGTTGGTTGGTTTGTATAGGCGGAACCCCTCCTATAGTGGACAACTTGGGACCAAAATATTTGTCTGTTATAGCAGGGTGTCCGTTCTAGAGGGATTATAATGTATTGATCTGTTGTAAGTTGGGACACAGAAATTTGTATATATTAGGGTGTCCACTATAGAGGAGTGTCCATTAAGCAGGAATCCACTTTTATATATATGCTTTCTTTTAATAGTGTTTTAAAAGGAACGTATCAGTATTATAAGAGCTAAATTTAGGAATAAACCCACAATGGAAGAAGGGGCAAGAGCCAGTGTGGGCTAACAGACAAAATTAAAATTCTGTTTTTTTGCACAACCAATGCAAATTCACTAATTTTAATTTTACTGGACAGCCACTTACTCTTTTCAATTTCGTTCCACTCCTCTAAATTTAGACTCTACACTGATTTTTTTTAGGTTTTCAGCCTCTCCCTGTGGATCTAAACAGTGTGATGAATGAAGGACCAGTGAAAACAGAGAGAGATTCGAGTGATAGCTTGTTTCTCGTCATCTCCATCTGGTGGGTAGCCTTCGTGACGTTGGTCTATGCCATGAAGTCAAGAATACTCAGACAATGGTGTATCAGCTGCCTCAGAACTACACATAGACTCTCTGGAAGAGCAAATGCACAGTAACAATGAATTATATATTATTGGGAGCCTAAACTACTCTGCGCATGCGTATGACATGTTTGGTCACGCCCTCTTTGTACTGCGCATGCGTAACGTGAGGGAAACATGGCAGCACCGTCGCAGCAAAGTCTGAAGGCATTTCGGGCCTGTATACCTCCACTGACGTACGCAGCTCATAAAGGGTCGGCAGGACGTGTGGGAATCATTGGCGGTTCTTTGGAGTGAGCCCCCTAATCATGCGGTGAAATAATTAATAAACTCCCTATCACACTAGATACACCGGAGCTCCTTATTTCGCCGCCATATCTTCACTGAAAGCAGTAGGTCTATATCTGAGGTAACTGTATCACATCGTGTCATCGGTCCTGATCTAATATCTACTAGGGTGGCGACCTTGCTCACGTGTTCTGTCCTGCAGCAGCAGCCCCAGTCATCAAGTCTTATAGCCCCGAGCTCATAGTCCATCCTCTATTGTGAGTATCCAGACGATATATACGGACAGAGATTTTAGAGTTAAATATTTTTCCCCAAAAAATTAAGATCTTCAGATAATGACGAGTCATCGAGAGAAATCCTCCCCTGGTTGGCACGGTTACACAGTCTAATAATTGGACCCGGTTTGGGGAGGGACCCTGCAATATTGGCCTCAACGAAGGGTGTAATGGCTGAGGCTAAAAAGATGAATAAGCCTATGGTAGTTGATGCTGACGGATTGTACCTGGTGACACTTGATCCTAGCATAGTAGAGGGACACAGGGATATTATACTCACTCCTAATGAAGCAGAGTTTGGAAGGCTCTATCTCAAAGTGGTCAGCAATACTGTGGAAACTTTTTAAACTGTTGGACACCCATAAGCCCTAGCCCTCTATCGTGTCACTTTGATACAGCAGACAAATTTCTGTGTCCCAACTTACTACAAATCAACTGATTTGTAACCCCTCCAGAATGGACACCCTGCTATAACAGATACCCATACATATTCCCAATACAAAATTTACTTTGTGTATAAAGTGGAGCCCTGCTTAATGGACACCACTCTATAGCAGACACCTCAATATAATGGACAAATTTCAGGGTCCCAACTTACTATTAATCAATAGAGTTGTAACCCCTCCGGAATAGACACCCTGCTATAATGGACAAGTATCCTGGACCCAAGTTGTCCATTATATGTAGAGAGGTTCCACTCTATCTTGTGTCAATGTGTGTGTGTGTAGTTTGGAAAGGAAGTGGAGGGTGATGGAGACAAAAGAGAGGAGACAAGGTCTCTGGCTGCTAAACTTGGGAACTTGGTTATTGTAAGGAAAGGAAAGGTGGACTATATCACCAACGGAGAGAAGTGTATATTATTATCACATGCAATAACTAAATTGCAATGGTAATTCTTCTGGTCATGCAGTGATTGAGTGTGATGAGAGGGGCAGCCCACGGAGGTGTGGTGGACAAGGTGACCTACTTTCAGGTACTATTGGACTGTTCTTACACTGGACAAAATCAGCTCAAACACAGTATATATGCTCTCTGTAGTTGTTTCCTATTCTTCAGGGTATTCTCTTCACTTAGGGTGCCCGGACAGATGCTCGCTGCGTATGGAGCTTGCTTTCTGGTTAAAAAGTGTGCAGAACTAGCGTTTGCACGGCACGGCCGCTCCATGCTAGCCGGGGACATGATCGATGAGATCAAAACAGTGTTTAGTACTATATTAGACCATGAAGAAAAACATTAATAGAAAATGTTTGCCTGTTGATACTCATCTATATACACATGTTACAAATATTTATACATACACCTGCTTCTATGAAAAGTGTGATGGTATAATTATTAACTACCAATAAATGGCATAACTTATATGCCCAGAAAAGTATCTTTTGACCCAAAGGCTTTCTTGGAAGTTGGTGAATACTCAGTTTGTTCTCGTGGCCAGTAGACAAAGCCTCGTCGTGCCCGGCGACTGCTGGCAGAGGGAGACCTCCTCTTCCTCTCTGTTTCGTGATTGGTGAGCCACTGCTGGGCCGTGGGTAGCTGGAGCATACCCAACTCCACCAAATCCCGTCCCAGATCTGTGCTTCCAATTCGTGCTAGAGTGTGTCGTACACTTACTTTTTCTTTTGGTCTATGCACGAGGTGTCTGTCTGGCTGGAAGTGATGAGAGTATGCACGGGTGTGTGGCAGGAAAGATTTCAGCAACTCAGAAGGTTTCCTTCCATATTTTTTCCCCTGTGGGTCTATGTATATTTAAGAGATCTTTATGTGGACTCCGGATTGGATTATGACTGACCGTATTGCTGAGGCCTGCAGTAGCAAATGTAGTTTCCCGTTGGAGTTAGCGTATGAAAGTACGACGACTGCGGAGGGAGAAAGGAAGGCGTGGCTCCGTAGATAGCACTCAAGGCTAGGACGCACGGCTTTTTTGCAAGCAAAAAATGCCAATACCTTGCTTTTAAGCTTGCTCCAGTGGTCGGTGCACTTTGCTCGCGGTCTTGCCCAATGACTGCAGAAACAAGAATACAGCTTACATGCGACACTCTCTGCAACAGCAAACTGACCTGAGCGGTTGTTGAGTGGTCATGGTAGTCATTTTGTATGTTTACTCGTCGTGTAGTAAGCGCAAGCGGAACGGCGGATGAATACCTACTAAACCTGCTTCAGTTATGCACGCTCCAATGTCCCCCTATAGAGAGGAATGCGTGGGGTAGGCTGGCGCATAGTTTAGGCTCCGCCACACCCACACACAAATTCGTGCCAAATTGCCATTCCAGCGCGCTAGTAGAGGAAGAGAAACTGAGAGAGTGAGGTTTTGTACGCGTGTGACTGAGAAAACTAACTGGGACTGGGCCAGTCACAGTGCTGTGCACACCATCGGGCTGTCGCTGAAGTGCAAATCCCTGCAACATCGCCAAATTCTCCCTAAGGTAAACTAGCGAGCTCTAGCCGTTTGTTGACTAAAATAGCTCAGTCGTGCCGCCATAACAAAGTTTTCTACTCTTGCGATGGTATAAGCCTGGGGATGTCTTCTGCTTGTTTAGCGAGCTTGTTTGTTACTAGCTACGCACGCGTGTACGCCAGTGCCTTTGTATTTTGCGCGAGTAAGTTGCAAACTAGGTTCTATAGGATTTAGCTAGCTGGTCTCCCGATACACAGGCCGCTATGGCTAAACTCTGTCTAATTTTCTATTTTCACTATAGGAGTTCAAACTTGTATATCCCGCCATGAGATACAAAGTTTTGTCGCCATTCTTCTTTATCACGCTCTTCGGTGTGTGTCGGGCAGAGGGAATGTGCCGCAGCGGAGCAGTTGACTGCTCCCTGCTCTGTGACTTCACATGTTGTATTATTATGGAAGAAGAAAGAGAGGTGAACGAAACAATTGGAAATGTTCGTGACACCAACACTTTGGTGTACCAAGCCCTCAACGGTAGCAGTTCTGGCAGTATAGCGTTAGGAGGAAATGGTATCGGCCCACCTTACCTTGAATTGGATGCAACGACGGGAGACTTAAGAGTCATTGCAAGGATCAATAGAGATGCACCCGACAATACTATCTGCATCTTCATACCTCTCCAAGTCACAGTTGGGAGCAATGGTGGACCCGTCGACACTGGGGTAATTGTGAGAGATATAAATGACAATGCTCCCGTGCTTACCATAAATCCGCCGGTTATCGAGATAAAAGAAGGATTAAATTTTAGTGAGAGGTTGGGAGCTACAGACAGAGACTCGGGTCAAAACTCAGAAATTACATACAGTATTTATGGTGAGTATGCTGATCTCTTTGTCATTGTCGACGACAGAATTGCTAGCAAAAATGTACTCGATCGTGAAAGAGATGGTAATCCACCCGACACTCAAGAATTGAACATAACTCTCACGGTGTCGGCTACAGACGGTGCACCTCCCTACCACCAGACAAATGCCACATTCAAAATTGTTGTCGAAGACGAAAATGATAATCCTCCCCAGTTAACGCCTGAATCACTAAGACCAATTAAAATTTTGACAACCGCACCCGACGGGGAACCTGTCCGTGACCTGAATGCAACTGATTTGGACTACAACAACACTCTCACATTTTCTATCGCTCAATCATCAAACGCTCCGATAAGATTTACAAACTCACAAACTGTTTCACAATCTGGAAAGCTTGAAGTAGAAAGGACTTCTAGTTTACTTGCCGGGATTTATGATTTACGTGTCTCAGTGAACGACGGCGAAAGAGATACTGATTACACTATTGAAGTGGAGGTATTGAATGTAAACACCATGGCAACAATTATATATAATGAACCCATAGAATATATAGTTGAAGAGACAACACCGTCAATAATTGCAAGTATAATTATACGTGAAACAGACAACAAAGACGACAGCACATACTTACCTAGTCTTTCTGGAAACTTTTCCGAGTACTTTACAACAACTCTTCGTCCTATTCGCCCGACCATCACATCTATTGATATTGGTCTCTCACATGCACTGGACCAAGAAGAGATTTACACGATCCAGCAAAGTAACAATATAACGTTGAACCTAACAATTGATGAAATTGGTCCCTTCGTGAACTTCACTCACACTCTCAATCTCTACTTCGCCGTTCTTGGCATCAACGATAACGCCCCGTTTATTTGTGGAACCGATTATTCAGCCAATGAGGGAAGAGGAGGAACGGTGTTGGACAGTGACGATTTAGTGGTTGTGGACCCTGATGATGGCATAAACGGCACTTTAGCATCTTATTGTATTGAAAAGGCCACTGCTTTCTCAGCCTCCAATCATTCCCTTACCACTGATCTTACGCTAGCCTTCAGAAAAGAAAACCCTTGCGATCAAGCCGCCAGCCCCATACAAAGCAAGAAAAACTGCAAGGAATCTGGGGGTACCAAGCTAATAATAAACGTTCCAATCCTGGACCGAGAGGCTAACACGGATTTGATTTTAGTGACTATAAACCTCACGGACGGTGGAGGCCTCTCGAACTTAGTTAACATCACTATCAACGTCATTGACGCCAACGACAACTGCCCTCAGTTTATGCAATCCACACTTGAGATAAGTTTTGACGAAGGAAAAGTCAACGAAATTGTAGATGGGTCTGTGTCTTCTACTGATGAGGATATAGGTTTGAATGCTGAAATAATCTACGGAATTTACAAAAATCACGACGGTCTCTTTTCTGTAAATGCTTCGACTGGGGAAATCACGGCCAATGGTACTTTTGACCGGGAGACAATAGACAGGTATACCTTTGATATTGAGGCCAGGAATCCAATGAGGTCAGCAGGGTGCAGCAATTGGGAAAAACTTACAGTTGTGGTTGAAATCCTGGATCGAAATGATAACAGCCCAGTGTGGGAAAACCTAATGCAGTCATACTTGGTATTTTCAGACGATCCTGTCGGTCAATTTGTGACTACGCTAACTGCCACCGACAGTGATCTTGATAGTGAAATTACATACAGCAGTGAGCCCAATCCTCTATTTAACGTCAGCGAGAATGGAGTTGTACTAGTGGCGAGAGATCTCGCCAATGAAGAGGGTGAACATGTTTTTGAAGTTAGTGCAACCGATGGACTCTATACAACGTCTGTTAATATCACGATCTCAGTCCAACGCCCCGTGGAGGCTAGCCCTCTATCTCCTGTAATAATAGGAACTTCCATTGGTCTCTGTATTCTTCTGGTGCTAGCAATCGTAATCATCACTGTCATAATCCTCATCTGCATCCTAATGGACAGACGCCGCAAGAGAGTGAAATTTTCAAAACGCAATGGACGTGTGGAGGTGGACGCTCCGCGTGGGATTCTCAGGCAAATTACTCACAGGAGTAGTCCTGACCTCAACGGTCGAAGCAATGGTACCATCACCACTGGACCCAGCACCCGAAGTGTAGTGAAGTTTGAGAAGACGGTACAGAAGTACGGATATGACTATGACAACGGCAGTGCTGATGTACACGTGACACAGTCTCACATACATCTTGACAGCAGCGGCGACGAATCTCCCGTTACTCCTCCGCGACTCCCTACCACTTCATCCCATCACCACCAAACTCACCAAAATGGAAAAATACAGTCTCATTCACATTCAAATGGACGTGTTCCTACCAGCCATCTTCCTCCCATTGACGAAGATTTGAGCATGAACTTTCCATTTGTATATCGTCCTCGACCATTAGAACATGATTATTCCGCCTCGGATGATTCGGATAGTAATTCAGAAGATGATGAGAGCACGCTCCCCGATAATGTCTCCAGTACTAATGATACTCTTCCCAATACGCGCCATCTCACGCACATGGCCTCCTCTCCTCGTGCCACGCCACCAAACTCGAATCTGGGCGGACACCTTCAAATGGGGCCGATTTCACCGTCTCACCAGTTCCAGCGTTCTCCGGTGGACCACAGGGGAGGCCTGAGTCCACCGCACCACGATGAGCTTAGCGTGCATAGCAGCTCATCCGAGTCACTAACACCTACTCCCCAACCTCCAGCCATTCACCCTCAAGTGATGCCACACGAGGGCCAACGGCTCACTAGACCGTCAGGGCGCTCGGCATACCCCGTGCACATGCCCGAGGGTTATGTCCCTTCGAGGTATGTAGGGGACCCTTTCAGTCGTTACGGTGGTGGCATAGACTTTGGAGACGCGTCGACGTACACATCAGCCGATTTGGACGATGCGCTACATTTCAATCCAGAACAAGAATTCGGTATATATAGTCTTACAGCAACTAGCAGCTACGACGAGGAGTCGCAATTATGATGGGAACAGCTCACCTATCTGTGTCTCCCTCTGTTTGTATATGTGTTTGTGTGTATCTTTCTGGCTGTCTCCCGAACATCTCGTCTGGAATGCCGTGCTGCTCGAGGTAAGCCATGTGGAATGCCTTTCGGTAATTTGAATCGTGCATTTCTAAGTCATTGCTGGACACACTCGTTGCACCAGGTGTACCACAAGTAACACACAGTATGTTATGCCTGTGGTATAGAGTATGTGCTTTATTGGATTCAAAGAATTCTCTGTTTCCCTAAATGCAACTATCCTCCTCCTAGTTTAACCTCAGACTCCCACTTATTACTGAAACAAATTGCCATTTTAAATACCGTAGACTCCATCCAAGGACCTAATAATATAATATCCTATTTTTAGAGCATGACCTGTATGCTCAGAGTGTACATAGAAGCTTAATATAGTGCACTGGTGTTGACTGAATGTGTGTATGAATCTATAATACATTCATAGGCTTGCTATGGTACCCCCCCAACAGTTGCCAATAGGTTTCATACTTCAAATGAGCCTAACTAACTACCTTTTGAGGTGTTTGGCATATTCACACCCGAGCACAAGACACTGCTACCTCTGGTGCCATAGAGAGATAGATATTCACTGCACAGCATGTGTTGTAGGTCATATACATTATGGCAATGCCTACACAGTTGGTTGAACTCTATAAACTGAACTATACATAATATACTGCATCGTATTACACCATATACATGACTATTAGTATAGGATCTATAGCACATGAGTCATTAGTACCCTGTATTGGTGAGCTTATAAGGACCAATGAGTCTATAAACTAGCCAAACTTGGCCGTGATAGGGTCACGGCGTCTCCTAATCTGGCCTCAATCCAGAAATAGCACACCTGCCTCTGACCATTCCCTACTCCTACTCTATACCCACATGAACCCTGCCGGCCAATTCTCTTCTCCACACCCACACGTGGACACACATTCCAGCCCTGCTTACCCTCGTTTGTATTGACATTCATACCCCTATTGTCCTCCCCCCTCTCAACACTATAAAGTTCAATCCCCCTCCCTTGGTCCCCCCTCCTTCTTTACTCTCTCTCTCTGCCTCACCGCTTCTTAATGCTCTAGTCTGACCCACAAATTTCACTCCCCCAGCATTTCAATTCTTTCTCTCTCTATCCTAATCTAATACATTTCGCACAGATATGAAGTTTAGATACATATATGTATATTCCTTCTTGGTTCTCCCTCCTTTGCTCTCTGCCTCATCGCTTCTCAAAGCTCTAATCTGACCAAGGAATTTCACTCCTCACCACTTCTATTCTTTCTCTCTAAATCTTAATTCACTCTCCCCCATTCTCTCTCATTCTCAAATGTCAAATTTGCATTATTCTCTTCTCCTTTTGTTAAGTCCTCCTCTTTTCTTCCGATTCATAATCTCTTTTCAGCTGTACCATAATTTGATTGTTCTCCCTCTCCCCCTTCTCTGTCTCTCCTTCCTCTTCTCCCTCTCCTTCTTTTTCCTTCTCCCCCTCTCTTCTCCTCCTCCTTCTCCTTCTCTCCCATTTTGTCTCTCTCTTTTCTTCTTCTTCTCTCCTCCTTCTCCCCCTGCAGTGTCAGTGTACAATATTTAATGTCCTTTTCATCACATTATAAATCAAATCCCTGTCTCTCTCGTCTCACCAAGACCTGTCTACTCATCTCCCAAACAGTCTGGTAACGTAATAATCTGTCCAATCATTGCCTTCCTTGTCCTTGTGCCAAAATTAATCTGCACGTGATAATTTTTATGAGTCATTCTTTTAGTTCAGCCGTATAATTATCTCAGTCCATTTGTCCATTCTACTGTATGTCTTCATAATAACGGTTATTACAATTATTGTGCATTCTCACCTAGTATAAATGTCTATAGTATTTATTAGTTTAATGATAGTTTGTGTTATTTTTGTGTTCAGTTTTATATTCCAGCACCAACCCTTTATCTCAAAGGCAATAAATAAATTAATAAATTTAAAGGAAATCTCAGACCTTTTAAAATGTCTTACTCGTGCAATCGTATGCACGCGTGCGTAAGTGGTTTTAAAACTCTAGTGCTGGAGCAAAACTCGATGCCCCCTGTTTATATTGTTTGTTATATACAGTAAAAATAGAAATATTTGGCACATTTTGAATTATTCCATGGCAGATAACCTAATTGCTACTATTCCCGACGACCGACCCCCTTGGTGTGTATTGACCGGGCAAGGAACAATTCATTTATGGCTCGTGCACGAATGCAAGGAATGGCCAACTCCCTGCTGATATCACTGTACTCTGAGACACTATGATATCACTGTATATACACTCCGGGTCACTAAATTCAATGTATTGCCTGGTTTGTCACACGGACCTCTCATTTCTTGGCCGACCCAACCAAATCAAACACAAAATACTAACCATATCAATCCATATGTTCTTGATTATACGTATAAATATAATACTAAAACTTATACACACGTAAGTTAGTGCTCTGTCTAGGCCGAGTTTAGCGGTGGTTAAAATTCTTATAATACATAGGGGTTGACATTGCATATTCCCATGAGTTCCCGTGGTATTAGTAATACTCTCGGTGTAAGTCAGATAGGTTTAGTGATGACTGCCGACCAGTGCAGAACCATGATAAGTACGTACATCCACATATTTATGTGTCTAATTCTAAATGTCATGCTAACTTCTTTCTACCTCTCCGTGTGTCTTCATCTTCATATTATCCTCTCTCTTCTCATGTCTGACTTGCGGGTGCTCCGTCACCCGTTCCTACTGGGCCCACGAAACCTCCTATGATCATGTGGCACAGTGGAACCCCACTTAATGGACACCTCAATATAACGGACAAGTTTTGATGTCCCAACTACAGATCAATACATTTGTAACCCCTCCAGAATGGACACCCTGCTATAACAGACAAATATCCTGGCCCCAAGTTGTCCATTATAGAGAGGTTCCACTGTACTCGAGTCATTGTTTCTTTTCCTTTGTAACAGGGAATAATAATATACTGTTTTGAGGCATGGGATATAAAGTTTTTATAGTATCCTTTTACACTTGAGTGGTTGAGTTAATGTAGTCTAAACTAACACTATATAAGTGTGTTGTAGGCAGTGTATAATGTAGAGGTGAGAAATTTGACGAAATAACTAAGTTGTGTGCTGATAGTAGTATGTAGAGTAGCCGAAACCCTCTGACGGGAGCTATTTAGATTGTCAATCAGCAATGTGTGATATTTCATTGTTTAGTTAGCATCAAGAGTTTGCTGTTGCAGCTAGGTCTAATTTTTAACAATTAGCCCACAAATTACTGTTGTGCTTCTGCTGTGCTTCGTCCCACATGCTCTGGTATGAGAAGGCATACATGGAGGCTATGGGAAGCTGATGTGTGTCTCATAGGCCAGATTATGACTAGCCTTAAGATGTTGCTGTCTATAGTCCAGCCTTTCCCTACTTGAGGGGAGCATTGTAGATTGAAGTCCCTTGTGGCCAATAGAGACCTCTAGCCTTACTGTTTAGAGCCTTAGTATTCCAGTTCTCTGTAATCATCCATCTAATCTCCCAGCCATCTCTCCCTACATTGGCCAATGGCTATCCCTTGCAGCCAATAAGGGCCTAAACCCTGTTTACACGGACAAAACCTATTTGGTTTGGAAACAGGTTTACATGGCATTTACACGTAAACTAGTTTTGCAGAGAAACAAAGTGGTTTGGTAGCAGTTATGACTGGTATATAGATAACCCGATTTAAATTTTAAGTTTTCAATCTGGCTTAAGGTGTCCCTGGACTTCTACTAGATACCGTAGGATACTCACTACTTGGAACCTCACACTAATTTAGTCCTCTTGCTCTGGATTGGCCAATAATATGTGTTTGGCAATGTCTATGGAAACATTGGGTCAAAGGTATAACATTCTAGCTATGTGGGGCCTATCCTATCCAAAACCAACTGCTTTTTAAGGTCCCAAGCATGGCTGAATGGGGGCATGATATACCAAACAAGCATTTTTAGAGCGGTTTGAAGCCAGTTTGGGGTTTTATTTTCTTTTCTTGTTCTAATTGACGAATATCGCCCCTTGCCAGACTGGGATTACGTTTGTCAGCTTGTGTGTGTGTATCACTCTCAATAGCAGAGCTGTTGATCGGCACCAGTTAACCTGGTATTTCTTTGTAGTCTATGGTTCTAAAGCTCATTCTCTTTTAGCTACATAGAGTTAAACCATCACAAGGTATATAGGAATTGTGTGGCACGTGTGCTCACAAAATATTTAGTGTAGAAACATCAACACAAGGCACGTGCATACAACAACAAAGCAACTACATTTTTAAAGAAAAGAACTGCCCTGGCTTTAAAAAGAGCTGCCCTGGATGGGACTCGAACCCATGACACTCACCATTCGGGGTCGAGTGCTCTACCAACTGAGCTACCAGAGGCAGTCAGTTGGTAGTGGGCCCGAGTCTACAACACAACACAACACTAGATAAGGCAAAGAAGGATGTTTCGTCACTGACTATGCTTTTGCATAGTATACTCTCACCTCATACACATCCATGTGTTTTTATCATAGAGTAGCCATGTATATCAGTCTTAAGATATGTACATGTGAATCAGTTTGTGTAGAAATAACAGAGCAAGGCAAGTGCATAGCAAACAAATCAACTGAATCTTAAAGAGAGGGACTGCCATATGGATGGGACTCGAACCCACGACACCCAGCATTCCGGGCTGCCATGGGTCCTAGGTGCTGCATGTATGTATATGTAATTGTTGTGTAGCACATTTTAAGTGATTTAAAGTGTGTGTAATCTCATTGGTCAGAAGTCAGGTGACCAGCAATATTTATATGTATGTAGGTACTACAGTGTTCTCAGTGTATATATTGAATATGTATTGTGAGAACTTGTCACTACGTATGTCTATAGGAATTATAATATTATTATAATGGTAACCTGAGTCCCAACGTTCTAGTAACCTTGCTCTTGTATTGGCCATATGGTATGTCTTGATACTCGGTCGAATGTCCATCTGGGACTGAGACTTTCCTATGCCTATATGTATTACCTATTATATACTATAGATGTAAACTAATCACTGGTACTGAATGTATACATGAGAAGTATTGAGTTTCAGGTTTCGTGTGAGGAGTGTATGTTTATGGAGGTCAACTGATACGTGTACTATTATCTCAATAACTGAACTCTTACATGACATGTTGTGTCATTTGATTAAGGACATACAGTGGAACCTCTCTGTAATGGACAACTTGGTGCTAGGAATATACAGTGGAACCTCTCTATAATGGACAACTTAAGAGTTAGGAGTATTGTCCGTTATAGCAGGGTGTCCATTCTGGAGGGGTTATGAATGTATTGATTTAGTAGTAAGTTGAGACACAGAAATTTTTCCATTATATCGAGGCGTCCACTATAGAGGGGTGTCCATTAAGCAAGGTTCCACTGTATACTGTAATCTATCTCTGAACAACCTTGAGTAATATTATAGAGGTCATCTATAGTATAGTCATACTGTGGGAACCTGTGATAAGGGCCCTCTGCCCTGTATACGTAGCTCTCTGCAATATATTCATTTTCAACTGCCTGTAGTATCTCAATGGCAAAGTCTATAAAGTTCAGTATACCATGGAGTTTACCAAGACTTCCTTTAGTAGCGTATTACGTTGTGGTTATGATGTGTTTTGACTATGCCATGGCAAAGGGAAGGCCACCCACAAGACTATAGAGTGTGTGTACCAGCAAAAGGAGAGAAAGACGCTGGTGTATAATACGTATAGGTTGTGGGAGAGAGAGACACTAGAGTAGGTGATGAGAGAAAGATACGGCGAGTGATTTGTAGTGTTGGTGGCCAAGTCACTATAGCTGCTCCACTCCACCAACCCAATGTAGTATGGCTATAGACGACACATAGATGGTGGCCTATCACTAAAGCTGCTCCACTCCACCAACACAATGTAGTATGGCTATAGACGACACATAGCCACACAGACACAAACTAGATGTAGCTACACTAGTCTTTTAAATAACTGTTCATATATATGCCTTAAAACTCTACTCTTCCTATAAAGTGCTCTGTTCTCTTAGAGTGTGTGTGTGTATACAGTGACTGGGGGAGGTGTGGGTCCCACTCAATATGAATACCATCCTCCCATACACTTACTTCTCTTCTTTCTATAACCTCCTCTTCACCCCTACATAGGGAGGGACCATTGTAGAGTACACATAGAATTTTCTATAGTAAACATTCTATAGGAAGTCTGCATACCTGGTGCATTGAACGTCATAAACACTAACATTATGGGTACATAGCTATATATAATACCCTCATTTCATTTGTTTAAATCTTTATATATACAGGGGCCATTTTAAAATGGCTCAAAGGCAGTCAGGTCCTGTAGATATACAGAACATGTAGCTAAGGTGCAGCAGAACCTCTTTAAGGCCCTGTAAGGGTACCAGCACCATCAGAGCTCTCCCTGCTGTCCTCACTTCGGAGGTTCAAAAAATGTATTGGAACAATAGAGAAGTTGTAGCATTTATATTGTGTCCTTTTGGAGAGGGTTTTTTATATTGGGTCCTTTATTCGAAGGAGTCCTTTTAGAGAGGTTTTTTCTAATGTGTCCTTTATTCGGAGGTGTCACTTTAGAGGTTTTCTCTATTGTATCCATTATTTGGAGGTGTCCTTTTAGAGAGTATCAATTGTATCTTATGCAATAGGAAATATATGAAAATCATCCAATAAACAAACTCTAAAGAATAAGAGGTTTTGATGAAGACGTTTGTTAAATTAAAGTATAGTTTAAGGAATGTTTTGTACCCAGTAGTCAGCCATGTAGAATATTGTGATATTGTGTTGGTGGACAAGACATTGTTTGAAAGACAGACGAAGACGGACAGGACTTCTTTGGTACATGAAGGTTGCTGAGTCTCTATTAAGAATGTGCTACAAACTCCCCTCAGTTTAGCACGGTGTTGGTGATTATTTGTAGCTCATCGAATTCCAGCTCTTTGCTCACTTCACTCGGTGAGTCGAAACAACGCTTGGCGTCAAGCTTCATTCCGGGTCCGTCCGTGTTCCGTCCCTGCCGGGTCGACCTGCGGACGGGAGTGAGGTAGAGGGTTCGGGGAGTGGGTGTACTGGGAGGAGCTGGGAAACACGACCTGGGAGGTGGAGGAGGTGGAGGAGGTGGAGATAGAGAGAGGATAAAGCTCCGTTTACACGGACATATCAAACCGGTTTGGAAACTAGTTTAACTTAAACTGGTTTAGGTGTAAACAGTCTAAACCGGTTTCCAAACCACTATGTTTCTACACACCTCTAATACTAAACTTGTAAACAACACATGGTTTGAAAGACTCACTCTGGGGAGAACACTGCTAATGGTGCTTGCAATGGAGTGTAATATTCTCAACCAGACCTACATTTTAATCTCCATATGAGAATGAAACAATGAGGCGTGTACTCCTTTGTGTTTACAAGTAATTCAATTATAACCTGCTCCAAAATGTATTATACACATACTATATACTTCTGAGAGAACACTGTATCGATAGTGTGTGTGTGTTACTACTGCTCAGGCTTGCTATGAATATTAGCACTACAGTGGAACCTCGCTTAATGGACACCCTCTATAGCAGACACCTTGATATAACGGACAATTTCTGTGTCCCAACTTACTACTGATCAATACATTCGTAATTTTAAGCGAGGTTCCACTATAATACATTCACATGGGGAGCTGGAGTCTGTGTATATATATATATATATATATA
>JAODVQ020149751.1:0-14009 GCA_025400075.2 Phenganax stokvisi
TACGTTATTTAGTGCACGTGTAATTGTAGTGGTGCAGATGTGCGCATTGCGCATGCGTAGATTAAAAACCTGATAAATTCGGTTTTAAGGGTTGCAAAAAATTTTTTAAGATGTCCCTCAACCCAAATAGTCTCTTTGTATTTGGTAAAGGTTTTCAATATATTTTAATGGATGGAAAAAAAAGGGTTTTGTATTGAAACAATGACCAAGTGTCAAGTAGAGGTTTGAACCAGAGAGCGCGTGGTGGAGAGCTCAAGTTATGTTCGATATAACATGAAGTATGTGAAGTGTCCGAAATTAAAGATGGCGGCCAAAGAATGCTTTCAAGTTTCAAAACGAATTATTTCTGTTTGTTGAGATTATTTTGACGTGAAGTAGTGATCAATTATATTGTTTTATTATATTATATTATTATATGCCAGGTTACTCGGTCACATGAAAACACAGTGCCTGCTCGTCCTGGCGAAGTGAGTCACTCGGTTAGCCGAGTAACTCATCCTGCATACAAACAGGCCCTTATTTATATCCATCCAAT
Organism: Phenganax stokvisi; assembly: GCA_025400075.2. Taxonomy (NCBI): domain Eukaryota; kingdom Metazoa; phylum Cnidaria; class Anthozoa; order Malacalcyonacea; family Clavulariidae; genus Phenganax; species Phenganax stokvisi. The sequence continues at coordinate 536 of JAODVQ020149751.1, forward strand.
GTGCGTCCAACGCCTTCAAAGTACGCGTAGTTAGCATAAAAACCGATACATTATCGGTATAAAGTAGTCTAAACCCAAGGAAATGGCTTGACCTGACGAGGTGACGATTGAACTCGATTTCATAAAAACTTTGGCACGCGATAATTTTCTATTTTTTCTATTGGAACTGTCCAATTTGCAGCCAAAATCTCGGCGATAAAGAGTTGTTGGCAAAATGGGTCGATCGAGCAAGATCCGAAATATTGGGACGAAGTAAAATGCAAAAAACATGGTTTTCCCCATAAGGCTCCACATATTTTTGCCCTGAATGGCAGCCATTTTGAATTCTTACAGGCGGCACTTTCCTAGGTAAAGTCAGCAGTCTAGGTCTACTATATCTATGGTGCTATCATTAACCATAATATTTCCCAATCGACAAAAAACTAGCTGTTTTTATACAAATCAATGGTAGTTTCATGACACGATCTTAGACTGTGATCAAAATATCCTACACAGCAGTTGTCTTTAACAGGTTTAAACATATCTAATCCTCGACCAATCTTAACAACCCAGCCATTATTAAACGAGATTTCGCGATCATGTAATGTGTCTGAATAAGAAATTTCTAAAGTAATGGCATATTGGGTTAAACTTTCTTTGAGTTTTGAGAGTTTGTCCTCCTGCATTGTTTTGTCTTGATGGCGACCTTTATAAAGAGAAATATTTTGTGTTCAGATGCAAGAATTTCTGCACTCTGTTTTAGTAACTTGATATGTTACCTGTCAAAAGCTTGATTTTTTTCATTGTGCTAATATGAACCAAAAGTTCACAAAATCGAATAAAATTTTGGATTTGGTGGTGTGTCCTTACATACGGATCCTCAACTCGAACCTCGGTCAAATTTCCAAACAGACATTTCTCAAAGATTCGTTTATAATTGTATCCCGTTTCACCATCTTTTATTTCAATTCTCTCATGATGTTTTTCTGTAAGACTCTGTACCAGTGGTTTGATAGCTTCCCCTCGGCCAAGATATTGGTCTAGTTTTTGCCTCAGATTTTGTCGTTTAGTAGCGTCTGTCTCCTTTTTTAAAGCAAGCATTAAAAGATTGGTGCCTTCTTGATAGCAAACTAAAGCTTCTTTATATCTGTGATTATGATCTAAGTCCACAGCTCTTGTTAGTACTTTTGTTGCAGCTTCCAGCTCACTCATTGCCAATTTCTTCGGCAAATTTTCAAGAAAACTAATTCAAATTTCACTCCAGAAAAGCTCACTATTGTTGCTAAATATGTTGCTCTAGCATAGGAGAGTTTTTCTTAAAAGAAAGTAGCCTGAGAAGTAGATGACATACCGGATTTTTACTTCAAAAATTCCAAAGTTTTCAAATTACATTTTTAGCGGAAGTAAAATGTGAATATGTGTCTTTTATTATGCGATTATGTGAAGGCAATATTCCAGGGGGGAGACTCATTTCTGCTTCTGTTTTCGCTAAACTTCGTGTTTTGAATTTCACCAAAAAAGTTTTGAATTGCATAGATTTCGTGATGTTTTTGAAAATTAAGAATTGTGAGACTAAAATAGTGTGAAGACTTTTTGTTGGTGAATACTTTTATGCTTTTGAAAAGAGTGGAAAATGATGAAATTTTAAAAAAACTCAACTAAAGTTTGCAGCTGTGAAATTCCTTTCCGTTTTCCACATTTTCTTCCATTAAGTGGAAACAGAAACCACAACTTTTGATCTTTAAAAATATTTATCAAATCGGAAAGAAAAAATTATGGAAGAAAGCGAAGGAACACAAAGCCGTAGGCCTAAAAGTACGAATTTAAAACATAGCAAAATGTCCCAGAAGCTTTTATGGTAACATTAGCCGTTGCATTTCTTTCAGATTCGGCGTTTAAACAGCAAAGACTAAAAGCATGGCAACCGATTCTGACAGCCCAAGTTGCAACCATTTTCTTCCTCGTCATTTTTGTCTTGTTTATCATTCTTGGAGCTGTTTTACTCGTTGCTTCTGACTCGGTAAGGCTGAGTTAGGATTTCCGACAGAAAGCAGCATACCTAGGGAACTTTTTTATGCAAATATACAACAGCATTAAATATATTTTTGCTCCTATTTTTGACTTTGAATGTTATATATTTTTGTGGTTTATGATTCTATTTTCACAGCAGAAATGATTCAATCCGTCAGCTAACGTCAGTCAAATATAACTTTTAAAATATCGAAAGTTAGGTAGAATAAGTGTGTTTTTTAAAAGACTTTTTAAATTTGTTCTAGCGTGAAAATTGCTGTACAAATTTAACATAAATAATTTATGAAAAACTCCTTGTTTGCTAAAAACAATAAATTTGAATGATTTTCTTATAAAAAATACTCCTTAATCTTGACGAAATCTTTCATCTTGCCTTATCAAAGTGCTGTTTTATAGTGCGGCCAAATTTTCACGTCAATCTGATTTACATAGTCATATTTTCTCTTTTACTTAATTAGGTGATGGAAAAAACAGTAGAATACACTCATTGTGATATGACAGACAAGAAAACCTGTGCTGAGTACTTAGAAGAAAATGCTGGCAAAGAGAATGTGACTTGCAAATGTGAAGTTAAATTTGAACTGGATGAAGATTTCGAAAAACAAGTTTATTTTTATTATGGTTTGTCAAATTTTTATCAGGTAATTGTTGAATGAAAAAGAGATGACTCTTACTGGATCTCTAGAAAAAACAATGTAGAACTGGTAGAACTATACAGTATAAATAAAGTTGGTTTACTTCGCATATTATTCAGTACTAACACTGGATCAATAAAAGATGACTCTTACTAGATCTCTTGGTAGAACAGTTTGGAACTAATAGAACTATCTGGTATAAATATAGTTATTAATTTTGTTGATTTATAATTTTCTCTTGTGCAGAATCATCGTCGCTATGTAAGGTCAAGGGATGATGCTCAGTTGCGTGGCGATCTCAGTCAGTCTGTTGCTAGTGATTGTAAACCATTTGCCAAAAACAACAGAAGTATAGCTATCGTACCTTGTGGTACTATTGCTAACAGTCTCTTTAATGGTATGCTCTCAAAATACAATGTCGTACATATAACTTGTCAGTATTACAGTTTTCAACTTGCATATAAGTATTTCAGTGCGCTAAATGCACATGGCAAGTACAAATGGAGATCAAATCGGACAGTTTATGTCCAAATCAAACTTTTTCTAACTTGTTAATGCACCTTTCACCACATACAACTGTCAACAACAAGTGGACTAGCATCCACCCTTACAAGTGCAGTTCTGCTTAGTGAAATCTGTCAAATCTACACACACTTGCTTGGCTAAACACTTGTAAGGCAAATTTTGATAGAATATCTTTGTGCTTTCTTGTATGACTATAGCTAGATTTTTTCTTGTGTTCCAGACACATTTAAGCTGTATTATCATGGAGATAACTTTGACAAATCAAATGGTACCAAAGTTCCAGTGACTTACCGAAATATTGCTTGGAAATCTGATCGTGAGACTAAGTTTCAGAATCCTGATGATATAAAAGAGTTTGAAAGGTTTGCAAAGCCGCCAAACTGGCCAAGGCCGGTCTATAAGCTTGATGAAGAAGACCCAAGCAACAATGGCTTTGAGAATCAGGATTTCATTGTGTGGATGAGGACTGCAGCTTTCCCAAAGTTCCGTAAGCTGTATAGAAAAGTTGTACATGAAGATGACTTCAGCGATTATTTGCCAAAAGGGAAATACATTTTGCATGTTGACTACAGTATCCTTATAAAATGAATATGAGTCAGATACGGCATTCACTGTGTCCGCTTTTTTACCTTGTCTAACAGACTAACACCACATGATTTTACTTGTCAGTGTAAGATGCTTGCATTGTGATGATTGACAGTACTATGTCTGTTTTTAACCTTATGAGTTTCATTGCACCGAATATTTTTGTTCTCCTTGATCTAATATCTCAGATTATCCAGTGACAAGTTTTGATGGTGAGAAGCGTTTTATCATTAGCAACACATCATGGCTTGGTGGTAAAAATCCTTTCCTTGGCATTGCATATCTTGTTGTTGGATCAATTTCAGCTTGTATGTCTGGTGTCTTTTTCTATGTTCATCTTAGAGCCAAATCAAGGTAATTTCACCTTTCATCTTCATGTCATTTCTGGAAACTTTGCCAGCCTGAAAATTTATAAACTTTTTCCATCTCAAATACATGGGTTGAAAGACTCAAGTGTTAAAACTGCATCTCTTCTTGTTGCTGTTTTTAAGGCCATGGGTTCTTATTTTGTTTTTATAACATTTTATTATTTTTCCTAATGATTAGAATAAATATTAAGGTCAAAATTAAAGGTAGCGTAGCTAATGATTTTCACCTAGAATGAGACGTTTAAATTTTTCTTAATTTGTTGCAGACGTCACGATCAGGTTCATAATGACAATGTGGCTCTTGGAGCAATGAGAAATTGATTGGCTTGCTTGTTATAACATCTGATTGTTAATTATGTTAACTTCTGACTGAACATTGATGTTTGGTGTGATTATATAATTATTTAATATAACGCACTAATCTGCATATTTAAATCATTAAACACAAAGCTGTAAAATGGCTTTTATTTAATGTTATATTTATAAATTGTAAACTGGTATAATAATTAGTTACCAGTATACAAGGTGCTAGTTTTTTTTTCAAGAACCTGTGGCCTAAAAGAACAGTAGCAAGAGATGAAGGCTTATCATGTAAAGCCAAATTGCAGTACTGCTTTTATAACAAAGTAGTTTGGTAGCATTTCATCGCCAGTTTCCATCGTGGCCAGCTACGTACATTATTTTAAATGTCACTGTGTGCATTTTGACCATTTGTAATTGCTGTTTTGAGCATTTTTTTATGATTGATGATGCATCTAATGCCAAATACAATTACTGGTTTAATTCTTTAGTTTTGTCGTGTTTTAATTAGATTTGTTCATTCAAAGAAATTGGGTTGAAATTTATTGAAATTTTCTGTGAATTTTAGAATGAATCCTGGTCTCTTGTATGGACAATGAAAATATCTAGGGTGTGAATATTATTTTGTAGAAAATTAACAATGAATAAACAAACAAACAGTCGAGCAAACAAAGAAAATCCTGTCTATAGTCCAGTTACAATGGAAGATCACTTGTGATCACGTTTTTCGTGGGATGCGCGCGCGATTTCAAACTTGAAATACTAAAGTGAAAAACATGAGCATGGCGACCAAAATTTTTTGAAAACTTTTTTTATAAAATATACACTTGTTTTGTTGGGTATTGATACAAAAACATGCATAACACTTAATTTTGTGATACCCTAAAGCATAATAAGTGGTTTTTAATGTTCATAATATGCTTAAAGTGCGGTATTTTTGGTGAAATATTTCAAAATTGAATTCACTTACATTGTATGGAAGTTCAATGTGTATTATCCAGGAAGGCCTCCTACTACTGAGCTTTTGGAATAAAGCACATAAAGCTATGGTTCTCTTAAAGTAGAACGTGGTTTTTATTTTTATACCATGGCAGAAGGTAGAATTTCATATTTTGACTTAGATCTGGCTTTGGAAGGCTTGGAAATAAGACAGGATGCAAGCGAAGTAGAGAAAGTTGTCAAGAGTTTGGGAGAACAGATTAAATTGTCCCAGGAAAGGTTTGCTTTTCTATTGTGAATAACTATTTGTTAACATTCCATTACCATTTTACTTGTAGTCTGTTTTTCTACCTGAAATGCTGTAATGAAGCAGGGAGTACTATATTGGCTCATTGCATCTCAACAAGTAGACAACAGACCCTTTAAGATATTTTTATTTACCCTTTTGATGTAAGAGTCTCATCACCCATTTACATGGGCGATGTTTTTTACAACTAGTGTATGTGATTGAGTAGGTTGACTGGTGAGTGCCTTAGCAAAATTGTTGGACCAAGAATATTTTCCAGCTATTCACTTTAGCATGTTATTCAATTCAAAAAAATTCCATAAAAAAAAACCTGTGTAAATGGGCTTTATCCTTTATATGCCATATCATCTACATGAGGAATTAACTAATATTCTGTTGTATTTCAGCATTGAAAGGGAATGGATAGCACTGACTGATGAAGCTCAGATATCGCTGGAAAAAGATCCAAGTACAATCCGTGATTTTGCTCAGTATTTGGAAGACAAGGTTGAGCTGGAAGGACATTTTTGTAATACTGAAGCTATTAATCTCAATGTTTTTCTCACCAATGTGGTAAGTTTATCCAGGAGTCTCCTCTTGACAAGTAAAGTCATCTGGTGTTGAACAGTATAAGAAAACAAAAAGTTGCTCCATTGGGATACGTAATTAGCATGTATTTTCTTGTATAGGTACAAGCTCTTGAAAGAAACATTGGCGATGAAGAGAAAATTTTGGACGAATTAACATCATTTGCTTCAGAACAAGGATTCATCTTGCCTCTGCCAGAACCAGAAACCAGAGTCGACACTAGAGAATCTTCAGCCTCATTAAATGTCGTCCTCAGTGAGAGCGAGGAGGCCACTGCTGCATTGTGGGGTAAAATACGACATATGATCAGTCAAGGATTAATCGCTGGTATTGATAACATAAGTCCATGTCAAAATGAGGAAGAGAGTGAAAAATTGTTGACCAAGGTAAAATTGTACATTGTTGTCATCAATACCTATCATCACCTTATTAATGCTTTCAAATTCTTTGGTCTGCAGAAAGTCCAACTGCTGGAAAAAATGTGCATATTATACACACCAAGTGATGTCTGGAGGAAATACTTATTAATCAGACAGGATCAAGTCAAAAAGCTTTTAAAAAATCCTGCATCCCTTGATATTGTTGATGCTGAAGTGATGTCAGAAGTGAATATTCCATCAGAAGCTACATGTTTGATTCGTGTTAGTCACATGCTGGACAAAATGTTTGAGGAAGATTGCAATCTTGTTGCTCTTGGCATGTTCCCAGATGCTGCACAGATTCAGCCTGACAGGGTACGTATGTCACCTCATAATTTCATCAATGAAGATCTGCTCTGGAAACTTGGCAAAGCGAGCATCTTATATAATGAGCTATTGACATAATAATCATGCATGACTTTAGCAAGTTTTCAAACCATATATCTTTGATGACAGAATCTTCACCCTGCTGAAGTTTGCATAAACATGAGCAAAAACTAAAACAAAGAGTTTAGTCAAGTCTTCAAACTATATCTTCATTGATTATATCATCACAATGTACAAGTTTACAAAAACATGTATGGAAGAAACAATTAATTAATATAAAGATTTTGCTCAAATCACCAAGATCTTATCTACACACATGAAACTTTTAGTATGTTATTTTCCATCCAGGTGTACAATGTGTATTTAAAAGACTTTCACCACTCGTTGCAAGAGGTCGTCAAATACTTGCATATGCTGGGGAGACGAGGCTCGGTAAATCTTGGAGATTATACAGGCAATACTTTATCTAGTAAGATTTTTCTGGCTCTACGTCAATGTGTGTTGGCTGCTTCATCTGCCGAATCTTGTGGAAAGAAGTTCTTACGAAATCTTCAATCCTCTGAAGGTGAGTTCAATTTGGTTTCCTCCAGTAGTAACACTGGATCAACGAGAGATGACTCTTGCTGGATCTCTAGGAAGAACAGTTTCGAACTGATTAGAGCTATCCAGTATAAATATAGTTTAGTTTAGGTTTCTTCCTGTAGTAACACTGGGTCAATAAGATATAGATGACTGTTACTGGATCTCTAGGAAAACCACTTTTGGAACTTACTGAATTTTTTAGTATATTTATATCGGGTACAGTCGTATTGATTGAAACTTTTATTTTTATAATTTCAGAAGTGAATAATATTCTTGAAGGAAATTTTGGTTCAACATTCTCCATCTCATCGATATCAAGATCAACTTCTCAAGTGGAAGTAAACAGTAATAGCGAAGGTACCTAAAATTGTTCAATTTCAATTTGGTGTGTAGTGCATTCTCTTTTTCAATGGAAAGATGGGCCAATGTTACTTAGTAGTCAAAGCATTTTGTGGACTAGAAAACCAAACTGCTACGTACTTGTGAATAATTTGGGGCTACGTATCACTTGGAGAAACTTAAATTTCACCCCCAGTGCATCTTAGAAAAAATTCTTATTAAATCGATATAATTCAAACTTCATTATGACCATAGTTTTGGCTGAGGTATCTCCAGGGGATCTGGTACGAGATGAACCTGAAGATGTGGATGATGATGACCATATTTGGTCATGGCAAGAAGAGTTTAAACCAGTCATCAGTAAACTGGCACTGGCGATCACTGGAACTATCCAATCAGAGACTAGATCTGCACTTCAGAAAGAACTGAAGGATTATGAGAAGAGTCATTCAAATTATGAAGCAGTTGAGATTCCAAGTAAGTTGCTTGTGTCCTGTCTTTTAACAACTGCAAAATTTGTAAAATAGACATAGAGTTGTAATTAAATTGATCTATTAATTTCATAAGTCATCAGCAATGTTCTCTGAATATTATCAGTGATCAATGAAAACGAAAATGATTTTTCATAGATCAAAAACTCTATTTAAAATACAGTTTTAATGACTACCATAAAACATTTTAACCTTACAATTGTCTTTAAAGCTACCCATTAGATTTTCACTAAATGTTTTATCACAGCTTTCTCTTCCAATTATTTTTCTGATGTTATATTTTCTCATTCTAGATAGTCTGGACAATGACACGGAGGATTATCCAAAAATGATTGCGAAGGTATTACTGATTAATAAATTGTACAGATTATTTATAAAACTAAGCAAGCTTTACATCCCCCTAACCACATGCTTTATTCAATTTAATTTTTTAGAGTTGTAGCCTGTTCATGAGCAAAATTATGGAGCTCTCTCCTTTCCTTCTTCTAAAACCTGATAAAGAATTTGAAGCAATAAGAAACTCATTCATAGAATCATTGACTACTACTCTGATGGCTTACCAATCAAGACTTTCTCAGGTGTGAAATTCTTTGTTGTTATGAAGCTCTGATGTATAAATCTATGCTATTTTACAATTGTATGCTCTAACTGAGAAGTGTCTTTTGTATCATGAAGATTGTTTGTGATTTTAGATCAGTTCTGATGTACCAAGGTCCTCTCCACTCAGGAATCTCTATGTTGCTTTCAACTCTGCCGTTTTCATTCAGCTCATGCTCAAAAAGCTTGCAGAAGATCATGGAATTGTTTCAGAGTAAGAACCACTACCTTATACATGTGTTTGTGTTATGCAGCCATCATATTGAGTTTTCAATTGCTGTCAGTTCATACATGTTTTGCATTCCTGTCACCAGCTCAAGCTAAACTACTGAATATGGTAGTTGTCTGATTACAATTTTATCTCAGTCACATTTAAGAAAATGCTTTCAATTTGACATCAAACACCTTAGGTATACTTCTGGTATTCCATTGTCCTTCTGTAGTAACACAGCTGGCACATTACAGATCAAAAAAGCTCTAGTCACTACAAGTGTACTCAATTTATAGAATGATCTAGTTTAGTTTAGTCCATAATAACATCAGATACAATTGATCTTTTTATATCAATTAGAACATTGTCTTCTGTGTACAATGATTTGGTAGAATCTCTAAATGAGAAAATCTTGAGTTATCATTGCTCAACGATTGCCACTGTTGTTCTACAAGACGTTCAAAGTCATCATTGGATGAATCAGAAAGATTTCTTTGAGGTGAACATTCTTAGTGAATCTTGAAGCGGAACAATGTAGAACGAATACAACTATCCAGTATAAATATAGTTCAGTTTAGTTTAGTTTTCCTCCTGTTTTAACCCTGGATCAATAAGAGATGATTCTTACTGAATCTCTAAGAAGAATGATTTGGAACTGATAGAACTATCCAGTATAAATATAGTTAGTTCAGTTTAGGTTTCCTTCTATAGTAACACTGGATCAATAACAGATGACTCTTAATGGATCTCTAAGAAAAACAGTTTAGAAATGATAGATCTATGCTGTATAAATATACTTAGTTTAGTCCTGTAGTAACACTGGATCAGTAAGAGATGACTCTTACTGGACCTTTAAGAATAATTGCTAGAACCATCTAGTATAAGATCAGTGTGTATGGTTTTTTCTAGGGAGAGAGATGCTCTTTCTCAGTTCAAATGTGGAACTACTACATGCAAGGATTTCAACATGATCTGTGGTTGTTATGTCCATCTGCAAAAGCCCAAGAAATGTTTACTTCTGTTGTTCAATATTCCTTGTCTTGTTTTGTCAGACGATATTCAAAAGCTTTGCCTTCATATAGAAGAACTAAGTTGTTCAGGTATGGTAGTTAAATAGCATATGATATGGAATGGAAATGTATATAGAAGTTGTTTTACTAGTAGCGAATAAGCTACATATTTAGATTGAGTAATCAATGAGTAATTAAGATGCTTTTCACGGTTTTACTGTATTGGTACATTTGGCAGTGAAAGTTGAACTTGCTAGGAAGGGCCAGTGTTTTCTTCTTTGTTGAAATTAGTAATGCATAGATTGTTTTTCAGACAAGTCGTGTTGTATAGTGCATTCTGGTAGTATTTCCTCTTCTAACTCAATTTTTTCTAGGTCAGATATCACAGCGATTTTGTTCAGTGTTTCATCATGGATGATCTTTCCTGTGTCTAGCTCTGCAACTGATATCTTTACTCCAAGACGAAGTGTCATTCTAGATATTCACAACTCATGTTCAACTTTGCTTGCAATTATGACAATCGTGACTTGCCCCCTGGAGACATTGTGTTTGTTTACATCTGGTAGAGATGGAGAATTGATCAAAGAAGGCAAAAGTTCAGAGACTTCTTGGTTGAGTTGGTTACAACCAGAACTTTATGGGGAGCATACTAAGAGGTACTTAATAGATATCTTTTCATTGGTAGTTTGGTTTAGGTTTCCTTCTGTACTAACACTGGATCAATACGAGATGACTCTTACTGAATCTTCTAGAAGAACAGTTTAGAACTTATAGAATTATCCAGTATAAGTATATAGTTAGTTTAGTTTTGGTTTCCTCCTGTAGGAACACTGGATGTCAAATAAACGTTAGTTCAGTTTATATTAATTGCTGTAAGTTTACTTCATTTTAGTATCATCTCCCTTAATGATATCCAGGCTGTGAATCTTTACTTTAAGTTGATGATAAATCAACCCAATCCTTCTTGGCAGCTTGTTCTTCAAGTAAGTTGAATGAATATTTTCTTTGACAATGACACTGTATGGACTTAGCCGTAAATGAAATAAGTTTCATCGTTTTTCAGACTGTCCTGTTGCGTGATTCTTATTTGGCTGTTACTATTGTGACTTACTTGGGTAAATTAAACTATAAACTGGATAGTTCTATCAGTTCTAAACTGTTCTTCCTACAGATCCAGTAAGAGTAATCTCTTATTGATCCGGAAGGAAACTTAAACTAAACTAACTTGCTGATATTCGATATTTGTATCAGTTCTAAACTCATTCAGTGAGAGTTATCTCTTATGACATTCACTTAAAACGTTGTAGAAAGTCATCTTATTCATGTTTGCTTGGAACAAGATAATGATCTTGAAACCAGGAAAAGTAGTAGTCAACTGCGTTCTCAATGTGTCGTCGGCTCAACTGATCAAGACTGCTGCACCAATATCGTGGGCTCACTTTATTACGTCATCCTCAAGTGTTCCCAACGCTCGAAATCACTGGTGAATTTCATGATAGCACTTATTAACAGGTATTAAGTCCGGGATAATATTTCTTCTTCTGTTTCGGTTGTTTCATTTGTCTTTTCCTATCATTGCAGAGAGAATTCGTGGCAAATGTTTACCTCTACAGAAAGTTTGAGATTTGGCAATGAAGAAAAAGTATGTTTGCGGACCAGTTCATGCACATATATGATGAATTCTTGCTGACGTTAAGTTTCTCATGTATATTCAAAAGACAATTTTGCCTGAATCTTCTTTATTCCTATTTTTAGATTCCAGTGTGGTTGCAATGCTTGTATTTTACTTTTAAACCATTTTTAAGGAGGTGCTGTAGACTTTTATTAACATGGTAATCAATATCTATTGGAAAAACTACCATGCACTTACGTATACTACAGTTAGAAATTATTAGTGTTAACTGTACTAACTGTTTTACTAAACTATGTACAACTTGTGATATATTTTTAGACTTACGGATCTTGTATTTTCTACACTTTCCACTCGAGACCAGGGAACGAGAAAATCCTTCAAATTCACGTCAATTAACTCTTTACCATGCGGCTGCAACGTTCGAAAACAGTCTGGGACAACGAAACAAACTGGTATGTTTTATAATATATTGTACAATTATATATTATACCCTTTGGCTACTTCACGAAATTTTTTGAAAGTTCCAAGTGTGTTCCAAACGGTTTCAAATTTCGCCCAGGCATCACCAATCGAGCCATAAAACCATATTTTAAAAATTTTGAACCCTTCCCAATTTTTCATTCGGACCCTCTTGACGAAATTTTCAAAACTTTCCAAGTGTTTCCTAAACAGTCCTAATTGTTTTTTTTGCAGACATTACTAAAACTAAAACCAATTTTTAGGTCATAATTCCATGTTTTGAAAAATTTGAAAATTTTGCCCTCGTAGTGAAAGAGATGACTCTTAGTTTTATTTTTGCTGTTTAATTCTCTTCCAGATGAGACAAAATTGGTATTTGAAGCTTTTGAACAAGTTTTAAAAAATCTGTCATCAACTGTTTGTTTGCTACCAAAAATAATCTTGAAACTTTTCAACAGAATCGAAGGTAATATGAATAAGCATGCTTTCTTTTAGATAACAGTTTGGAAATAACTGCGTAGAATTATTTTTTTCGCGCAGACGATCTTTGTCAACTGAAAATAACTACAGAAAAAGCGCCAAGCGCTGGAGTAAAGGTAACAGTGACTTCAGTTTATAAGTTTCAGTATAACTCTCGACCTCTTGTTTGCTAGTTCAACGCTTTAACCACTCATATTTCGACGCCTAATGACCAAAGTATCAACAATCATTGGTGATGTTTGACGTTCATTAATCATCGTATGATTTCATTTTATGTTTTAACAGCTTCTAGGGAGTATGTTATACAGAATCTTCTCTGCTGAAATTGGTTTCCCAACGAATGATAAGATTTCTAGCGACTTCAAGACTCTCGCTCACATCATTTATTATGTCATGGTTGATGATTTAGACGGTAAGCATTTTGGGAAAAACTACTGGCTCAATCTTCATCATCATATGTTGTGTACCTATAACAATGACTGAGCGTCACTTGATATTTTAAGCTGTTCGTTATAGTTATCTATGTTGATATTATTTCCTAGGTCTCTTTGAAACGTGTGATATGTCGATTGCGTTGGAAAGTCTTATTAAGAACAAGGCAGATTGGATAAAAGAGGAAGTGGGAAGAATTGGTAATAGTATTTCTGAAATGTAAGTTTCAATTGGACCTCCATCGCCAATCAGTGACAT
>JAODVQ020149854.1:0-15298 GCA_025400075.2 Phenganax stokvisi
GCGCACGTCCCCGGCGCACATGGGGTCGGTGGCCAGAGCTCCAGCTCATCCCCAAGTAGCTTTGGGATCGTCCTTTTCATTCAGGAACATACCTCACCCGACCTTTGCAGAGGAAAAACACACCGACTGAACCGCTCCCCCCGCCTTCTGCACCCGAGCTGTAGGTCGGTTTCTTGAGACTCCCTGACGCGCTTCCGCTGGAGTCGAACGCGAGGAACGGGAGGCGATCCAGTGAGGTAGTCTCTACTGTTGATCATAGGATCAAGTAACCGTACCTATGCATTAACCCTAGGCGTCAAAAGGCTATATAAAGAATAGTCCTTGGGTAAAGCATATTGTTTAAATAGTCGAGGCGGTTGTTTAAATAGTCGAGGTTGAGGTTCACGCACCCGGCTTCGATTTCACGCTTTGCTCCCTTTTCATCTCTTTTCGACTTGCAATGCAGCGGATACATCTAAAGGACACATGCAGCCACCAACCTTTTGCGCGCACTCTCATTGAGCCTTAGGTGCGATGGCTTCAATCTCTTCAAGCCCAAACCCATGCATAGGTTAGAGAGGGTTAGAGCTCTTCAGCCGAGCAACAATTGCATTTTCAATCTTGTACTGAGAAGCCTGCGGGGACAACACTGATCTGGACATTGCCCTTCGAATTTGATTTCGCTCAAGTCATTTGCCTCAGCCTCCCCAAATTCATAATCCACCGACATCTCCGGCTTGGATGCCCGCGCATGAAGCTCCCTCAAGCGAACATGTGCAGGTGGTCAACCCAGAATGCAGACTAGAAATAAACAACTGTGTAGTTTCAACAAATCAGGCGAGAAACCCTTCAGCCAAGCCATCGCGTCTTCATCCACAAAACAATGGTGCATTCTAGGATTAGATCCTGATTGTTGCGCAACCAACTCAAACGATGCACAAGTGAGAGCTGCGCACAACATGCACATTATAGTGGATGCTGGCCGTTTATTCACTTGCCAAGCAGCTATGCTTCTGTACATTCTTCAGGACATGATAAAGAGCCTTGTTTGCCAATGGTAGGACACGTTGGATTGGTCCATGGGACATCAAAGAATTCATAGGAGCGACTGTACTTGTTAGTTATATGGCCTTTTGACGCCTGGGGTATTAATTAAAGCAGTCGGACAAATCGGGTCAAGAAGCATGTGCTTTTGGCCGAAGTAGCCATTCATGCTTGGAGATCCTCTCGAAGCTTTCCGCGAAACTACGTGGCACGCCGACGCAACAAACAGAAACACTCTTCCAAATGACAGAGTCGATGATAGAGATTTAAATCTCTATCATCGACTTGTGGTAGCCCATGGAGTGAACTGGAATTGATTGAGCTAGGGTCTATTTTACCATCAACGAATCCCCCCCGCCTAATGGACTCTTTGCAAAGATGCTTCCACAAACTCAAGAATTTCATACCAGAATTGTAGATTCCATCGGCCTGCATTTGGGTCCTGGGAAGTTGAGATTTAATAGATTTCGAAATCCTGGTTTAGTAGTCCAACCCAATTATCCAGCACATCAACAGTACTGTTCGCCAAAGATATCATTCATTTCATGCTTGTTGGGATGCTATGGATCCAGTCGGTTCTCATGCTTCCCAAGATTCATGAATCTCGGCGCGCGCTCAATTTGGCCGATCATGCGGGCCATTTCTGTCCTCATGCTCAGTCCGGTGCCACAGCTGAGGGGTTGGGAAGCCAGTAGAATAGGCTTGAACGACAAAACGGGGACTGAACTTGACTAGATCTAAAGAACGTGCATCCTGTCCCAATCTTGGTTGAGTTTCTGTGCTACTGCACACATAGGAAGCCTGGAATCTTCAGCTACATAGGCGTCGACAAGTGCAGCTTGCCGAACGCAGGCTCCAAGCCATTCACATACCACCCGCCCATTGAAAGCTTTACACGTCAGCAATATATCATTGGTGCGCTTCTTGATCAACTGGGCTGGTGTGGAAATCAACCGCTTCGACTATTATATGCCTTACCCAAGGACTAATTTTATTTTATATATAGCCTTTTGACGCCTAGGGAAAAACAACAAAGGCCCGCAGTGACAACTCGCAATAAAAGGGTGCACATTCAAAGAAGAAACCAATCCTTCTGTGAATGGAGGTTGGCTGCACGACACCCTGTTGGAGGTGCACCAGGTTTTGAAACTCCTGTATGCTACTGCAAGCTTGTGGGACATCGTCTCCTCCTTGGGGGCAAAGTAGCCAAGATCCAATAACATTTTCCTTAGATGTGTCAACCTCCCATGGACGACAATGTTCTCAAAAACGCTTTAGCCTGAATGCAACTAGAAGTCAAACACGCCCCATTGCACACATACAAACAGCCCAAATGGACCACATGCATCAGGCATCAACGGATCACTCCTGGCGAAAAGTTCTTCAAGGCCACCAGTGGGCCTGGGCGAGCGACAAGGCTTGACGCGAGGTCAACGTGATAGGTTTTAATCATTTAAACATAAAAACCTAGTCTGGAACACATGCAATTCTGAAGACAATGCAAGTGACACACTCCCACAGAGGGCATTTCAGTGTTCAAAAACTGAGCCAATGTATACTCACCCCGATCTGTTTCCCAGGATGCTGATTCAAAATTGTAGTAGCGATCAGAGTATGGCCCAACCGACTTCGCGGCACACAGGTGACAAGTGCTGCGACCCTGCCAGCTAGCGTGAAAGCGAAATATCTTTTTCATCCAACTCCAATCACCCCTGATTTCGGTCACTGTGAAAACATTTCCGTTTTTGCATATGTTGGTGTTGGCAACCTTCAGCATGTCTGGTGGTAGTTCTCCTCCTTGCATCCCAACTGAAGGGTGAAGACCAGTGTCTAGCAGGTTGAAGCTCCACACCACCTCCCGGAGAATGAGGTTTAAGGTGTGCCATTTCCAAAGCTTGGCTTCTTCTATCACACAAAGAAGAAAGCGTGATGCTCTCACGCTTTTGGGTCGCCAAAGCGGAAGGTCCATGAACAACCCTAGCACAGACTCTTGTTTGCCGCTCCTGAAGGTCACAGTCGCCCCATCCCCGTACAACCCCAAGGGTATATGGGATTCAGAAGCCTTGGAAAACAGGGCCCATGGCTCGAGGTTTGCCTTTGACATTCTCCAGAAATGTCGAACGGCTTCCTTGTCGATGTTTATTCCAGAATTGAACAAATGGGCAATAATCTCGTGGGGGTACATCAGGTGATAGGTCGCCATTTCGAAGGTTGGCGCCTTCTGAGTCTTGTCATTGACTTTCACAGGAAGCAAAACTTTACGGAGTGGAACATGTTCCTTAGCCAATGCATGCGAGCTGCGAGCCTGCATGGAGGTAATTTAACAGGCAAGAGAGGTTGGTAGGGCCAAACGTTTAAAAGCCAATCTATGACCTATGCATCAAAGAAACCATCTCGGAGTCCATAACCATCCAGAAGTTTCTGACCTTGTTTTCCATTGACAAGGAGCCTAGCCTCCGGACCAGAGGATGCACTGACTGCAAATATCCCTGCGAGTCCTGGAGATTGAAGGGGATGTTGGTGTCATGACTTTCCCACAGTGTTGGTGTCATGACTTTCCCACAGACCCTTAAGCAACACACGCTTGTTTACGCATCAGGTCCTTGACGTGCGCCTGGATGTTTTCCATAGCTTTGCCAACAGGCACAGCCTTGGGATAGCGGAGTTTGGACAGGAGTGATGGTTTTCAGAGTGAAACCACTATCGCTACCCAGTAACGGCGGAACTGACATCATTAATGGCTCGGGTCAATGTAGCCGATGATGAGGTAGCAATGGAGTCGCCTGCACAGGCTAGAATTCAAAACCCTTCCATGATCAACCTACGAGCGGTATATTATTGTTACTGAGTGGAGAGATGTGGAGAGACAGCCTTCTTTTTCAACCGTTCAACCCCGATCCTACAGCTAGCTCTGCAGCTGTATTGGTACTTGCCCCAGAGAGTGTTCCTATGTTGCTCTTCTACACCAGCGTGTGGACTGTCACACGCCAGCTGAAAGACACAACGTACATGATAGGCCCAGGTGGCCAAAACTCACACTAGCGCTTGCCACACATGAAACAACATGTTTTTATTGAAACACACAGTTGCCATCACATGTTCTGAGAAAAAGAAAGTATAGCATGTCGCTAGGCTCAGGAAGCAAATCATCTCAGATTGCTCCGCGACAAAAAATCTTTGTACTCATCGATCAGCTTGTTCGAAGCGTTCACACTATCGTCCAACTCATCCTCCTGGCCAAAAGTTCAAGACAGTGAGGTTGGGGTCGATTGGTCTTGGTTGAGTGGGCTCAATCCCATTTCATACATGTGCGGGCAGCTCAACCCTCCTTAATATCGTTGGCGTCCACATACTTTTGCATGTGGTCCCTTTTTTTGCTGAGCTTCCCCTTGAAGACGCTCAGGTCTGCTTCAATGGCAGCCCTCACAGCACCAGACCTTATGGAGGCGCGCTAACTAGAATCCGGCCTCATGGACAATGAGACACTTTTCAAGTTCCCATTCTAGTTTTTTTCTCCAGATTTACGAGCCCAACCTCAAAACAAATAATTCCGCTATGATTGTATTATATGGCCTACTTATTAAGTTGACAAGTGATTCGCCCTTTCAGGGCAAGACCAAAGATCAATCAGTTTGCTACGTTCTTCCATGCACCACCCAGGACGAATGCAACTAACACTCAACCTTGGCTGCTTTTGCCTGAGGCCAAAGCAATGATGGAAGCAAAGACTCCTTCTTCAAGGCGTCAGCGATCTTGGAATTCAGCGAGTTGACAGCCTGGCTGTGATATCAGCAGTGAATTTGCATGGGTGGCACACCTAGCCTTTCTCAAATACCCAACAAGTCTAAGGGCATACTGTGAAAGATGCTGTCAAACACCTGCCAACTAAATAACCTTCGTGCCTGCTTAGCCTTTTGGACGATTGCCCTTTTCTTTTTCTCTGCTTCTTTCTTCTTTTCAGCTGCGCGTTGTTTCTCTTCCTTCTCAATTCGTTTTTGCAGTTGCTGAGGTGTTTCCTTCCTTTCTGGTTTGCCATCTTTATCTTTGCTGCGATCTTTGCCCTTGCTCGACCTTTTGTGTTTTTTCTTGTCCTTCCCTTTCTTGCTTTTCTTTCCCTGATACAACTGCGTGCGCGCAGATTATTTCAAATTGCAATGTTATAAGTTAGCTAGTATGTGGAAAAAGAAGCTCACGTGCGATCGGGTGTTTACTTCGACATGTTTTCGCTTGGCAGCATGGCATACAACACCACAGTGAACTTGTGGATTCTATCGAATGAATACGATTGTTTCAATATCGCACACGCACACAAATTTCCAAAATGCGCACTGTCCTTACCACGAGAAGATGATGATGATGAGGTGCCGGTGCTGCTTTCATCTTCCGAACTGCTTGCTTCAGACTTTGTGGATTCAGATGACGATGATCGTTTCCTTTTCTTGTGCTTTGAGTGCTTCGCTTTCTTATCTTTCTTTGCCTTTCTGTGCTTTGACTTTTTCTTCCGGCTAGACTCGGAGCTATCATCACAGTCTAGGGCACGGAACATGCTGCTCAGAATTGAGTCTTCCTCTTCTTCAATTCCCTCCTTGTCCCAAACCAGGAACAAGGTTGCCGCCTCAATCCAAGACAAGGCCCGGTCTAAGACACGTCTAGGACATATACATTAAAGCAGGAGGGGTGCAACCAATCTTCGAACATTAACAGTTCATCCCAACATCGGCAATTACAAATTTAGTCAAGCTACTTCACTCATGGGGGCGTCCGGATTCCTCTTCCAAACCTTCCCTTCACCATGCGGGTCTGCCAACTTTCCATCGCAAATCGTGTTTGCCAAATCCCAGTCACCATCATACTTTTGAGCCACTTGCGCCCTGGTCATCCAGGACCGTCGGCCAAGCTTCTTGGTCCTACGAATCTCCTTTAGTTCGACCAGGAAATCGGATTTCGACCACTCACCTTTGCAGCGATTCCACTGCTCCTGCAAAAATGATAGTTTCTCCGTGCCTTGGTCACTCACAATGCATAACGCGCTATATACCTGGCCTGGTACATTGCAAGTGTAAGAGTTCAAGAACGTTGCTGATCAGTTGATAGAAGGTCCCACATGCTGTGCCAAGCAGCAGTATTTGGCATCTCTGCCTAGTGCTCGAATTTCCTTGGGCGTGTTCACACCTGGATTGCAATACGAATCGGTGATTGGCATTGATTGGGTTAAAGCGCACGGGCGGTTGCATTCAAAGTTTTGCATGCGCAAAAAATATGACATTGGCAGCAAACCATTTATAGACTGATGGTAGCTGAGGGTGTGGCTGTCCAATGACCTTGAAAATCGCATGTATCGAGCGTGGATGGCTTTCTGCTCTTCAGTCATGGGTTTCTTTTTTGGCTTTTGCTTTGGTACCTCAGAATCTGCCTTCTCGGCTGCAGCTTCAGCCTTTGAGCTTTCAGGGGTCTTGGGGGGAGAAGAGGGCAAAACTGCTTGCGTCGCTGAACGGCTCAGCGAAGACTCAACAGCTTTCGCAGCCTGACCCGTCTGAGCCCTTGCTGGCGTCGGCTCTTCAACTTTGGGTTCAACCTTTGGAGTCACTTTGGCAGACTTGGCGGGTTGACGTGTCTTCACCTTAGGAACCTGAGTCTCAGCGCCAAGCGCTTCACCTTCAGTCTCCTGAGGCTCCGCTGCAGACGCTTTACCCTTACCAGCATTCCCACGTGTCTTACCTTTCTTTGACTTCTTCCTTTTCAGTTGTGCTTTTGCCTTAGCCTTAGCTTTGGCCTTTGCTTTAACAGCTGCGCGCGGCTTTGTTTTTGCTTTGGCCTTTGCTTCGGCCTTTGCTTCAGCGGGTGCACTAACAGGGGTTGGGGTTATCAGCTGGCGCCTGGTGCTTCCAACCTCGAGTTCAGTGGCAGAAGTGTTTCTTCTTCTGATCCTACTGGCTGGAGTCACAGGTGCGGCTTCACTTTGAGCCTTTGCTCGGGCATCGGCTTCCCTTTGCGCCTTCAAACCTGCGAGCGCATTCCTACGAGCATCTTCATCTGAAGCTGGCACAGTGGTTGCGGTGCTGACCGATCCAGGGCTTTTTCCTCGCGTGCAACAACACCATGTTTTAATACACAATCCAAGAGAAGGTAGCCCTCACATGTTCCTTTTTGTTCTAGTGGTGTTTGGTCCTGACGTTCTTGGTGTTGCCGCAGGTGGAGCTTTATCCTTCACGCGTGTCCTTCCAGGGTTTGCGCTAGGCTTTCCACATTTGCAGAGCTAGATTTAGAATGTAATATGCGCAGATATTATATTGATTAAGTGGGAATCTGTTTGCACGGCCTTGCAGCTGCTGCTTCTCTTTTCTTTCTTGCCATGTCTAAAATTTCCGCGGCTGACATGAGCCCACTAGAGGCTTCGCAGTCAAACCAAGCTACTACTGTATGAAAAAGCCACGACTTGGGCCGCAATGGACATGAACAAACGGCGAGACAGCGAATCACACACACATCCATCGCTCCATACATGAAACCCAAAAAAATCAAAAAGGTGTTTTTTGTACAAAAATTAGTGTTTTTTTTAAACGTGCGTTCACGGCATACAATGTGCTTCTCACGCTGTTTCACGCTGTTTCACGCTGTTTCACGGGATCCTCACGCCTGTTTCACGCACGTTTTTTTCTGACCGTGTCATGGTTGCTAATTAGTTGTTTCAAGCAGCAAACTGCCACAATGCACAGTCATGATTATGAATTGAGCTGGAAAGTCAGGAGTGCCCTAACACAATTACGACATCAACATACATCAACCCCAATAGGCGACAAAAAGAGTTTTTTGTTGACTGACGGATATGATCCATGCATACTTAAGAGCAGGGCCCAACCCGACCCAAAGTGCAGCTGCAATCTAATAGGGAAAAGAACCACCGGCCATGTCATGCAGTGGTCTGTGAAAACAAGTCAGATACTGGCAAGACTGGCTGGTAGCGGCCAGCACGCCACTCATTACGCAGAAACTCTTGCACCTCTGCCAGCTGAGCATGGCGCCAACGGTAGGGGCCAGCATTGTTCTGCCAGGAAAGGACCACTAGAGAATCGTTTTAGAATGTTTTTGACACTCATAAATCGGCATCCAACCCTTGCGTGTTTGTCCAAAGCAAACCAGCCGCCAGCCTTCTTCTTGCCAGGCTTGGCAAGCCTGCTGAAAGGCGTTTGGTCCTTGGAAGCCTGGGTCGGAATGGCCGGGCGACGGCTGTTGACCAATATCGGATGAACTGGCCAGTAGGTCAAGAAACCATTACCTCCAAGTGGTGTGTTGCAATGGCAGTTCCAAACCCCATCGGGTATTCGGCGCTGTTTCTAAGCCCCGTTGATCCAGTCCTCGGAAAAGGGTGATCATGTCAATAACACCACAGTACGTACTGCATATAATTTCAATTTCTTCAACTTGGACCCCTGAACTAGGAAACTGGCACTGAAACAGTTCCGTCGGCTCTTGTTTTTTTGGTCGTAGTCCGGTGCTTTCTCTTGTGTTTGTTGGCCGCAACACGTCTCTTGTCCCGCTTTGTCATCTTCCTCTTAAGGCTCATGATCCAGGGCCTCATTCCGCAGAGGGCATGCTTTGTTTTAGCTTGATTGAACCCCATGCACAATTCCAATTAGTGGTCGAAGGGCCAAATGGTAATGTGTGAAAGAGTTGAACCACATTGAGGACCGCACGCTGTGCCGAATACCATGCTGGGCTTTCTGGTAAAGGCCCCGAAAGCGGCCATTGGACTCAGTATCATACAACTTATAATGCTAGCTAGCTTACACCTCAAAAATCACATGAAAATGCCGAGCTGGGGCTAGGACAATCGGCAGAAGAACCATTTCAGGGGGTGGATAGATTTGGCCATGTGGATCCAGTACAGCATGTATGGCATCAAAGAAGATGATGGCTGCTCTACAGCCACGTAGGCTCCGCGACAAGTAGCCAGAAGGCAAATCATTACAAACCGGGCGCAAATCCTGGGCTCCAAATACAACAAATCAATCTTTTGACCCAAGATCGTTTCAAATTAGAAAATGAAACTTCTTGCAGGCAAAGCTCGTATTGTTTTCTCGTACGTATGCTTTGCTACTATCACCTAGTGGCCGACTTTTGCTCCTTTTCGATGTGGCCCTGTTGACCCACACATAGGACCCGCACGGAGGTCCCCCCACCAAAGCTCCTAGTGGAAGAAGGCGAAGACACACTTGAATGAACTTGCAGAATCCTGGCCTTGGCACGGTAAGATCAATTCACTATGCACGCATGGCTTGTCCATCACTGCTTGCAACACCCTTTAGCTGACCGGTACAGGAAATATCATAGCACCTCATTCCCTTATCCCGTGGTGGGAGAGATCATGACCTGAGCCGCGCACATGCTCAGGAGATTGTGTGATTCGTCCATCTCAATGTCCAGCGTTGCCCTCAACCGGGCGCACGGCCAGTGGCTGGAATGGATGGGAAATGATGGGAACTCGATGTGAAGAATGCATGGTGTGAATATTGCATTGCACTGATCAAGCCAAGAATGAATAGAGGGATCTTGAATTTGAGCTGGACTGTTTTGAATCATTCTAAGTCGCTGGCGCTTTCCGATGTTGTTCACCTGCAGGTCATGTTATGCAAATTCATGGTGGGTATACCAGCGACCATTGTCCCATTCCATGGCACAAGTATGCCTTTGACTGGGGGCCCAAACGGAACGCTCGCGAAACTGCAGCGCGTCCAGCGAAGCAGTCAGCCACAGTCACATCCTAGAGCGCATACTTTTGATGATACCGGTCGATCAGTCGATTTCATAATTCTGCATCTCGATAGTCGTAATGACTTACGATACTAGCTAGTGCAAGCAAGATCACCAGCATCTAAAAATTCCATTCACTCATTGAGGACTCAGCTCGGCGTGCATCGCTGTGAGGAGTGCGTTGGACAATGTAGTGCACCAAGTGCAAGCTTAGCAGGGCACAGGTCAGTCAAACGCTGCCTACTAAACTCTCAACTCCTTATGAGCTCAGGAAAGGACAAAAGAACTGGCAGGCCCCACTGCAGTAGGAGCTTCCCAGCTTCAGGTGACAGGGACAAAGGCGAATCTTCCATAATCATAACGTGTCAAGAACACACCTCCCTTGAGCCCCTTCTCAATCGAGTAGTTCGATTTAGCAAATGACTTCAACCCCTGATGCTATAAATTGAATCCACTGCGTGCAAGAGCAATGTGCGCGCTACTAGAAATGAAACTGGAGCATGTTTTTTGTCCAAAGAACTTTGAGATGTCCCGACATTCATGATTCATCTAAACGGATTGAAGCATGGACGGTGCACTAGCTGTGAACACTGCTTTGCAATTGAACGCCTGCCAAAATTATTGCTAGCACCAGTCCACACTTGATGGATCGATCTATCAAAGATCACCAATACCCTCAAAAAGAACACAGCCACCTGGACCCCGATGATTCTATAGAAAAAGACTTGATGGTTCTGCTTTTATAGAGAATCATGAGCACCTATTTCAGAGTAGTCCCTATGGCAGCTGTGTTTCCCCGAATTGCCATACAGCCACACGTATACTTTAGCAACTCAGCATTTCAGCTGGTAGCTTCTCCCGGGAACCGCTCACGGCTCCTGGCTCCTGGCTGAGGTAAGTCAATCCACTTGGCAACGTACATCGCCAGTGGCCACCTAAGAGCGAGCCGGGCACAAATCATGGCTGGCAGCGATGGGAAGGCACATCACAATGATCGAGTTACACATGCAATTCTAAATTCGATCGAGATTTGTGTTGTATAGGCTGAGTTTGTCACGCCTTTTCCAATCCACCGTACTTGGTCCAGCCCATGCTCACCCCATTTTTCTTGTTCACCTGGGCTAGATGTTTTGCTGGGCTTCATTGTGCTGTGAACAGTGCACATCTGATTGGGTACCCGACAGCCAACTTCAAGTCGAAATGTTTGTTGACCTCTTCCACGCGTTCTTGGCTGGCTGAATTGATGTAGAAAGCTCCAGCGCTAGAAGATTGTTGCAGCAGCCTTGGGAAACACCCATACATGGAGATCCAGAACAACAATGATTCCCAAAGTACCAAGAAAGGCCAACAGACCCTAAGAGGCAATTTTTGGACGCGACCTTTTTAACTTAATTAATTTAGACGCTTTTTAGACACAAGAAAGGTCGCATCCAAAAATTACCTTTTGGGGTCTGTTGGCTCATGTTGGTAGGCCCTGGACAAAAAGCCAATAGATGAAGAGTCACCATCTGGAGCAGGAACAGTAAAGGACCTGATGTAAAACACGTACAGGGAATGCGTGTTTAATCGTTTTTAGATTATGAAGATCCGACCGCTTGGCCAACGCTGAGGTTTCTACTTCCCCAAACAGGTCGTTGGAAGAACTTGGCCAAGGACTTCACACGTAGAAGAAAGATCTTTGAGTTTCTGGAAGTTTGCCTTCAAAGGAAATGCGCAATGAGAACATTGAATCACACACGGACACAAACCAGCATTACTTTGAACTCGATTGTCGCTTTGATTGATGTACATGTTAGAATTATCAGTGGTGGCCTCTGCGGCCATCAACCTTCCTTTCAATTCCTCCTGGGGGTCCTTTGCATTCGACCGGGCTTCTGCTGGGGCTGCTGGGGGAGGGGTGCTTTTTGGACTCTTTGACTTTGCACCTGGCTTCTCCGACTTTGACTTAGCAGCTGTAGCCAGACTTGGTCGAGACCTGGATCTTTTTGCAGAACGGCGGGTCTTAGGGGACTGCCCTGACTCCCCAGGGGGGGATGTGGGATGGGAAAGTTTGGCAGTGCTTTTCAATCGCTTGAACTGATCCTTCGGCTCTTCCAAGCTTGGTTGAGACTTGGCCCTTTTCAGAACTCCTCTTTTGGACCGAGCGCGCCGGAGGGTCTTCATTGCTCCCTGCGCCAACTTGTGAGAGGAGCCCGAGCTACGAGCATGTTCTGGGTCCTCGAAAATCTCTCCTGTACCATCCTGTGTGCCTCCTCCGTTTGTTTCCTCTCCTTTATTCTCTTCCTTTTTCTCTTCTTGATCAGGTTTCTCTCCTTCATCCCCTTTGCCACGGCGAGCACGACCTCTCCCACGCCCCTTCCCCTTGCCTTTTCCTCTGCCCCGACCTCGGCCCTTAGTTCTCTTGCCATCTGCTTCCTCTTCATCCTTAAAAGCTTTGTCAGGATCTTCATTCTCTTGTTCTTGCTCTCGTGCCACCTTCCTCATGGTTGCTTGGGCCTGCCAACTGTTGTAGTATACTGTAAGTGAGAATGACAAACAGCCCCACTAGAATTGGAAGTCTTCGTAATCAAGTTTGAGGTCAAACGTCAGACGCGCGATTCGCTGGTTAATTTAAATACTCTATCCTGCGCACGTCTAGCCTGTAGAATGTCCACACTGTTGTCTTCTTTGCTCTCCAAACGTGCAACCTGCACCTCCACTTGGGACTCTAAGGTTTCCGGCACTGAGGGCAGTGCAACCAGCATAGGTTCCCTGTCCTGGCGCGAAATATGCAGGTTCACTGCTGGCCGACAAAGGATAGACAATTTAATTTGATCAACGAAATGTGCAAGAGTCAAGGTGGTTATACTAGCTGTCCTTAAATGTTCCCTTCTTGTCTTCGTCGCTGTCGACATGTTGCGTTTCGCGATGCGGTGCCGCGGCTGGCGAACGCGCGTCGCCCCCTTCTGATCCTTGCATTGCTGATTCTGCAGTCCTTTCAACTTCGAGCAGCGCGCTGGGTTGAACATCGAAGCACGAAGATTCATGTTGAGGCAGCTCATATGCTTCATCCTCTAGCACCTCATCATCAGTGCCTACTTCCTCCTCACCTTCTTCAACACCTTCCTTACCCTCCTCAACTTCATGAACCGCATTGAACTCTGGCATTTGGGAGTCATGAAGATCTGGCATCTGGGAATGACTTGGGTTTCAAAGGTGTCCACAAAGGAGCCAGTCTGCGCTGGCTTCGGAAGTTCTGCATCCTTGCATTGCTCCTGGAGGGGCGCGGGCATTCCAACATAGAGAGACACAGGGCTACTTGTTTTGGATTAACGACGGCAGCTTTGCAAACATGCACACAAAAGGGATTGTTCATGTCCTTGTTCTTCTTCAGAGATGGTCCTCGGGTTGGTCGTTTCTTTCCACGATGGTCCAACTGCTGAGTGGCCTGTTGGTAGACAGTGCATGTTAACGGACTTGGTGGACTGATGATCGGACTGAAACATGCCTCCAACTGGTTTCTGATGATCTCCTTCAGGACCTCCATTCTAGAAGCACCTTTCCTGTAGCCCGAACAACTAAACTTTCAGCCACGCGTTCATGAAAAAAAGTTGACTTGAATGCATGGGTCCTCGTTCCGGAATTTCGTTGGAAACGGGTCATCAAGTAGCTTGCAAAAGCACGATGGATTTGAGCTTCAGTCTCGCTCCAAGCCTTCAGATTGAAACTATTGCTTCGATCCAATCAGAATTGAAATTGATCGACGATGGTCAGCACTCCAGGCCAATAGAGAATAAAACATGTGACAATTGTCCTGATGCTCAAAGTCATCCTTGAAGGGGTTGAGGCTGAAGTGGCGGCTGGTCCACTCCAGTGCCGTCTGCGAAACATGTTGGACCGAAAGGCCCCAGAGTTGAACTGACCCAGTTTCCCAAATGGTGACCACCCATGACAACCCCCAAATCAATCATAGACGAATCATAGATCAAACGATCTAGTCAATCTTGCCTGCACTTCCATCTTTGATGGCAAGTCCCCAGCAAACCACGCCAGATACTCGCAGAGGAACTCAAAATTTGGATTTTCCTGGACCTGCAAAAGACACGAGCACAAGACATCCTCTCGAACCTATCATGCATGATCCTTGAATTTGTACGAGCCTCCTTTTCAGTAACTTGGGTGGCATCCATCAGTACGAAACTGAATCGTGGAACCTGAAGCACATTCACCAGCCCAGTACGTTGACAAGTCTCGGAATTGGACACTTAGACCGGAACCTTCCTGAAGTCTCCCGCTTTCAGTCCAGCCCTGACTCGGAGAACTTGTCGACGTTCAGCCACATAGTCAGGTTTGGAAGCGAAGTCTGAGTAGAAGGCCTCTCGTGGCTTTTTTTACAAGTTCTACCAAACCAAGACCTCTCCAAAAAAACAATTGAACGGTCGAAGCAAAAGTTATGTTGGGTTTGATTTGCTTGATTTTTAGTGTTCCTGGCTCGATCTGACATGGCCCGCCTTCAGGAGCTCCACTTTTTCTTCATTGATGCGCTTGGGGGTGCCGGACATTGCGGTTGGCCGGAGGGTGATCGCGATGAAAAGAACACAAGAAATCCACACCATGCAACGCAAAATGAATTATCGGTTTTAATATGTGTTGCACATCATCATGACCGTTCGGCCGACTGTCACAAGAGCTGATGGCTTGGCTGGGGAATTGGCCAAATCAGCAAAAAAAGATAGGAGATGCATGGAAAGTTTGCAATGACCCTGCTAGTGCACTGTGATTGGAAGATTTCCCAGCCTTGTTTCGTCCAGTAGGCGTCACAAGACATGTCGCTGTCAACAAAGCTGGAGTTCTCGTATGCACCTGGGGCGGGGTGGAAATACTGGACATCCTTCGGCAAGCGGTGAGCCATTGATCTAGGAGCAGCACGCTTGAGGATGGCTTTTCTCATCTTTGGGGTTGCTCCAGCCTGAAAGGCGAGAGAGCCATGCACATTAACCCATGAGGAGTTGGAAATACTCCCCTTGATTGCCTCCGAGCAGCAATCAAGATGCAATCCCGCCAACCATAGCACCAGCAAGATTTTCTGGTTTGAAGATGTTTCAAATTGTTTGAAGCATCAACCAGCCCCATCCTAGTCTCATGTGTTTGTTTTTCTGTGTGAACTTGAAAATGCAACATCTTGTGTGGTCAACCATGTTCAACCATCTCGATTGATGCACCATGGCTGCATAGCGATGAGATGTGCAGGATGTGGGGAACACCTCGGGTCTGCACAAAAACGGTCTTTGCTAAAGGCTATTGTTTTTATAGTCGTTGACCCTCAGGGTATACATTATACATATATTGATGGATGGAACCTCGATGTCAACCCGTGACCCCCATGACCTTACGCATAACGTTCCGAGTTTTTATCACCATGCCTTTGGAATGCGGATAAGTTCGATCCCTCTCTGGATGTTGCGGAAGATGGTGACGTGTTTTGTCTATTTTTTTGGGGGGGGTATTTTTGGGACTTTTCCGACTGTCATCTATACAATTTTGA
>JAODVQ020149960.1:0-15296 GCA_025400075.2 Phenganax stokvisi
TGACTACAGATACAAATGAATGAATATTTTCTCGTAATGAACAGCAAAAGGTGTACTATGTGAGGTGTTTGAGAGATTCCAAAAATTGAGTATGATGAATTACAACTTAGATCCACCGTGGTATTTCACTTCACCAGGACTCGCTTGGGATGTAGCTTTAAAGTATACAAGCGTTAAGCTAGAATTACTACATCAAGAAGACATGCACCTGATGAAAGAAAAAGGAGTTCGACGTGGGACATCTATGATTATGAAGAGATACGCCATGGCAAATAACAAATAGCTTCCAGACTACGATCCAGAAAAACCGAGCACTTATATACTTTACTTTGACACGAACAACTTGTACGGTTGGGCGATGATGGACAAGTATTACCAAGGTTGTATCTTAGAAGTGGATCTAGATTATCCAAAAGAGCTTCACAGCTATCATAATGACCTCGCTTTAGCTCCAGAAAAATCACCATAGACGTAGATGAAAATATTACCACAGAGAAACTTGTTCCTACACTAAGGTCTAAGCAAAATTATGTGGTACACCATGAAATCTTAAAGCAATACCTGCAGAAAGGTCTAGTGTTGAAGAAGATCCTCAAAGGCATCAGCTTTGAGGAGTCCATGTGGTTGAAACCTTATATAGAACTCAATACGAGTCTCAGAGCAAAGTCTAAAAACAAGTTCAAAAAAGACTTCTTCAAGCTTATGAATAACTCCGTGTTCAGAGAGATGATAAAGAATATTCAAAACCGTCAGGACATCATCCCTCATGAAGACTCCAAAACTATTCGAGAACCTCGTCAAGAAGCCAAATCTCAAAAGGCTTACGAGGTTCTCCGAGAACTTGGTGACTGTTCACATGTACAAGACAAAAGTAGTCCTCAACAAGCCCATCTACATTGGAATGAGTATTCTGGATATCTCAAAGTCATTGATATATGACTTCCACTATGATTACATCAAACCAAAATATGATGACAAAGTAAAGCTGCTGTTCACAGACTCCTTATGCTTCGAGATCCACTCGGACAACTTCTACAAAGACATTGCACCAGATTTCAAAAGACTGTTCGACACGAGTGAGATAATAATGGAAAACCCTCACATCACCAAGGGTCTCAACAAAAAGAAGCCTGGAGTGTGCAAGGACGAGTGCGGTGAACACAAATTGCAAAATTCGTTGGACTACAAGCAAGCTGTATGCCTACAAGAAAGACAACGACAAAGTAGAGACACACTGTAAAGGAATAAAGAAATCCGTCAAAGACAAAACGTTGAGCATTCAGGACTATGAAAACTGTCTGCTTACAAGAGTCTCACAAATGCGATCTATGAATGTGATAAGAAATAGAAAGCACGAGCTCTACTCGGAGACCGTTAGCAAAATAGCTTTGAGTGCTAACGATGATAAGAGAAAGATATTACCAAATGGAGTAGATACATTGTCCTGGTGGCATTACAATATAAACGTGGTACATCGCGAGAAACATAACAATTACATAGTATAAGAAAGAAAATTAAGAATCATTTTTTAACTATGTTTACTTTTCAAATAAGTTTTCCAAGCGCCCAACCTCTGACAATGCCTAACACACCCATGATGTTGTGGTGATATTCTTGCATCTCTTTACTTGGTTTGTAATAGTCTTCTAATCTCGGTTCTGGTGTCCACTGTAATCTAACATTGTCCAACATTTTTTTAAGCACTTCAGGTTTTTCTTGGTCGTGTTGATGTTTTTGTTAGCATCATTCAATTCTTGGCTAAGTTTTGCTTCTTGTGTTTTCTTGCTACCTCCTTTTCATACCAAGCTTCTTTATCAGCGCCGAGTTTTTCCATAGCTAAGTTATGTCTTTTCATTTCATCTTCGTATGCATGTTGGTTTAGTTTACTAAACAAAAATCCAGCGCCAACAAAGGCAAACGCATCAAATAATCCTCCTGCAATCATAGAAGCCATTTATTTATTGTTTGTTTTCGAATTTTTCAGGGATGATTCCTCTATTCTCCAAGTACTTAACTAATATTGATCCAGTCATCACTGCTCCAGCTAACTTAACCATTCCTTTTATCATTTGTGGTGTTCCTAAAGGTTCTCCGAGTGCTTTTTCACTCAACAATGACACGCCAACGGCAGACAAAGTCAACACACCTGCATTATTAACTTGGTTTAAATATTGATTTTGGATGTGTGAGCTCATTTATTATAAATAAAAAAAAAAGCATTCAACTCTAGAAAGCGGGTTTGTACCCTTTAAATATTTAAGTCGAAGCTGTCTAATTTTACTTTGTTTTGTTTTGATTCATTTTCTTTAATAGTATGTTTAACTTTTTCAATCTCACAACGTTCGATTACTGGCTTGTTTTTAAATGTTCATCTTAACGTATAGCAGCTGATTCCGATTCCAAGTATAGATGTTACTACGACTGGTGTATACTCCCAACTTACATTATTATCAAAATTGTTTTCTTGTTCTAGATGCTTTGCTTTCTTAGCTACTTTTGCTTGTCTCAAAATCTCTGCAAGATGTTTTGCAGCTGCTAATTTTTGTGGATCTTTAACCTTATGTTGTGTTGTAATAACTTGATTTTGTTCTTTAGATTCACTTTGCACTTGTTTATTTTGTTTCCTAATTTATTATAAGTAAATTTTAAGTAATTTGAGATGCTTCTCAAAACTACTCGACTTTTACTTAAAAAACTGTAACAATACACCTTAAAACTACTTAAGGCGCTACGCGACCTTTGGTTGTTTATGTCTTTGTTTCCACCATCACCAAATTAGATTCATCGTGTATAACATCACCCATCATCTTTTGAAACATTATGGACATCATTTTCTCTTTGGTCTGCGCGTGTAAGTCTTTAATCATGAAATTTATTTCCAACGCAATGACGTAGTTGTTAGAAATGATTATCGAGTTTTGGATGTCCACTTCTTTTATTTCGTAGGTCGTTCTGGTGTCGTCGTTTAATATGAGGTTGATCGCGTATTTTACACGAAACTTTGGTAAGAGGTTGTCGCTGTCGAACATATGGTTAATCAACATTATTCTCGTATTGTTGTTGATCAACCCTGGTAGGTGTATGATGCTATTAGGATATCCTCTGTTGGGGCTTATCGGAGTTCTCCACGCGGTGGATGGATTTTTATAATAGAACTCGTATAAAAACTTATTTTCTACTTCGTTAGGAGTGAGTTCTAACAAACGTTGCTTTACGATCAAGTCTTCTACTTTGTCTTCGAGGTCTTTAAGCTTGTTTTCAGATTCTTCAAGCTCTTGTTTTAGTTGATTTACTTCATTCTCATAACCATAATGTAGTGTCATGCATTATAGAAAACAAATCTTTGATTTTTTCCCAAGAGATCTCATAGTATGTATTTGCAATATTGATTTCAGCTACGAGCATGACGTCTGCAGTCTCGAGGGTGTCTATGTTTTGAGGGTGTTTGGTTTTAGGTTTTGTGGTTTTAGCTTCCACTTCGATCTTTGTTTTAGGTCTTGTGGTTTTAGGTTTTCTATAATTTAGATTTTTATTTTCACCAAACTTCATTTCATTTGTCGCCATGGTAAATATGTTGTCGAAATCTGTAATCGGTTCTTTTAAAATGATCACATTCGAAGGTATCAAAATAATACTGGGACGATTACCATGTTTAAGACGATGTTGGTACTCACTATTGCTCGTCTCATGTTGGAAATGGTCACTGTGGGGTTGTCTTGAATGATCGTGTCTTGATCCAATTTGTGGATCGTGTCTTGAACCAATTTGTGAAACACGTCTTCGGTTTGTAAGGATTTAGCACCTTGACCAGCAATGGATCATCTTGTGTTGGCTTGAGCTCCTAACACTGAGTAAACATAAGACTCCAAGGCTTCTTGGAACAATTTTTGACCAAGCTCCGTTAAGCCATTGCTAGATTTTTTGATAAACGCTTTCCAATCGTTTGGATTATTGTTTAACATCTTATAATTAGTTTTGTGACTTAATCCTTTGAGACCCATTCTCGATATTATGAGATTTACGTCTCTACTAGTAACATATTTTTAAAGTTTTTCTGGGTAACATATGAATCGTTTTATGTGGTAATAAAAATAGTATCTAGCTATACTCAAAATAATCTGTGGTTGTTTTCGCATAAAATGTTGTATGCTCATTCCTGCTTTATAACTCAACACATAGGCTGTAAGTAAGCTACCACAATAAGGATCCTCGATATAATTGAAATCTGGTCCAGCATCAAAGTTTTTCTAGAGTCAAAGAACTCAACTTACATTTAAAATAGTCATGGTCGTTTACGTAGATTGCGAAGCTATGAAAACTCATTTTAGAATTATTTTCTAACACCAGGGTCCGAATTATCGTCAAAAAACAGCTTCGCAACTTTTTTTTAAAATCTCGCGATGTAATGCACTTTGTACCCCCCCCCTCCTGAAAACCCAGCCATTGAATTGATTCTGGTCAAAAATTCTTCACAGACAGAACACTTCAAGCCTTCAACCTTTTTGCCACCTTGACTAAAACTTTTTACCAATTATACCTTTAAATCTTGTTCCCATTGTTTAACAGTCTTTGGCTTAGCCATCGTTATACACAAAGCGCGTCGATAGTGGCTGCATGCAAGCTTGTACGTGCACACGGGTGCCGTTTTCAAATGTTTCCAAAAAACATTTGTGTCTTGTTTATCGTTTAACGCTTAGTTAAGACTCTCCAAGGGAAAGCATTTTCAATACATTAAGTAAGCTGCAGCCTCCATCTTAAATTTTTAGTGCTTGCATCCGTTTTTGCTTGAAAACACAAACGAAGATGCTCAAAAACGCTACGTGTGCACATGGCCTAAATTTTGTTCAGCAACGTGAACGAGGCATAAAGCCGGAAATGTTGCAACATCAGGAAACAGTCAGGTACTGCATACAGTGTTCAGAACATTTCAAATTATTTATTACGCTCAGACATAAAACATTATAACAGCTTCGCAAATTAGCAAAATTGCTTTGCAAGATTATGCAATATTCAAAATTGCTTTGCAAATTGCAATTTGCGAAGCGTTAATTCGGATCTTGTAACACCAAGTGTTGAATCGTTTCGAGATGGTTCAAATTTCAGGTGACCAAAAAGAGTGCTCGTTTGTTCCCAAATACTTATTCCATTCTGGATTATTTTAAAATCGTACGCTTCAATACTGTATCTTAGCTTAGGTCTCACCAAGTTATTAAGCATAGGAGTAAAACCAACCATCGTTAACTGGTTAATTGATTTCTTGCAGCACCGACAGCAGAGGGTTAAATATAATGGAACCTTTTCCAATTGGGTTAATGTCCATGCGGGAGTTCCTCAACGTACTCGCCTTGGTCCATGGCTTTTTCTTGTTTTAATTAATGATCTAGAACTGCCCGATGAGAATTTTCGAAATGTGGAAATTTGCGAATGACACTACACTATCTGAAGTGATAACACAATCCCATGACAGTTCTCTTCAAGAAGCTGTCGATTACGTAAACGCGTAGTCTAAAGAAAACTACCTACAACTAAAACCCACCAAATGTAAAGAAATTCAATCATGTTTTAGGAGGCTCCCTCCATCTTTTGCTCCAATTGAAATAGATGGAATAAAATTTGATCGAGTTGATGCAGCAAAAGTTCTTGGTGTTACTATTCGTGATGACTTTAAGTGGATAGATCATGTTAAAACCACAATTGCTAAGGCCTCCAAGCGCCTATACCTTTTAAGACAACTTAAAAGAGCAGGACTCAATGTTGATGATCTGAAAGTTTTTTATTGTAGTGTTATTAGATCTGTTCTGGACTATTGCTGTCAGTTGTTTCATAGAAGCCTCCCTAATTATTTATCTGATAATCTTGAACGTATTCAAAAGCGCGCATTGCGGATTGTCTTTCCTTACTTGAGTTATAGTGATGCACTAGAAGAGGCGAACATCCCTACTCTTTTAGATAGGTGAGAAATACTATTACAAAATCTTTTTATGACATTGTTGGCAATGAAAACCATAAACTTGCTGATTTACGTCCTCCTCATAATAGTTGTCATGTTTTTTTGAGAAATAATAGGATATTTACTGCGCCAAAGTGTCGAACAGATCGTTTTGCAAACTCGTTTATTATGAGCTTCTGCTCAGAAGCAAATTTTACTAATTAATAAGTTGTAAATATAGTTTCAATAAATCTATTCTGCTTTCCTATATTATCTTGTAGGTATAAAATAGTAGTTTGTTGTAAACTTAATTGTGATTGCTTGATGGTAACACTTTTTTTTTTCGAATTATATGTAAATAATTACATAATTCAGCCTTTTGCCTGCAAGGTAATTTTTAATAAAAATCTATCTATCTATCTAATAAGTCTCATTAAATAATTCTAACGTGCTTTTTACAGGTTTAATCGAAGAACCAAACTCGAACTTACTGGGATCAGCATTAGAATACTTGGACGAGAATTCTCGCTTGGCATCTTCTTTTGACCATGCGTCTATAAGTCTTCTTGCTTTACTACCATACCTTTGCATTTCTCTAATACAAATTTTCATTATAATAAATGAACAAAATGACGGTGCTTATTGAAGCGATCCATAATGAAGTTCAACTGGATCGAAACATAAAAGTAAACTCTGGTGATAGATTTGTTTGTTAAAACGGCTACTATTTTTTGGAACTATGAAAACGTAACCCTAAAAAACAATAATATTTGGCTCGTCAAAGGAAATAAAATGATCAAACTTCCAAAAGGACACCTAAAGTTCGAAGACGTGGTGAAACAATTGGCAAGATACAACATAGAACTCGAAGCACTTTCTCATAACAACAAAACGAGAATTCGCTCAAACTATCTAACTAATTTGAGAAGATTTGGACCTTTGATAGGATTTGAGAAAAATAAACTTATCCAAGCAAATACATAGATGGAGAGCGATAATGCAGCCGACATCAACTTGGGTCTAAGATACGTCATGGTGAGTTGTGATGCTGTGGACAAGTCCAAAATTTTGGTACGAATGGAAAACTAAGCTTCACCATAGTAACTTTACCCATTACGATGACAAAAAGTTTAAACGGATCTGTAACACGATATAAAGATATCGAGTCGTCAGTTCAAATACATAATGGTGTTTATAAAAAGTTGAGCTTTAACGTAAGTACAAATATCGGTGACATGGATGTTGGATCCGTATTGTTAGAAATTTACTTAGAATAAATGAATGTGAACACACCATCAAATTTTAAAAAAGAAGGACTTAAAAACTTGTACTACGACCCCAAATCAGGTTATTGATCTGTGGAAGCACTTTATAGAAGAGCACTCGAAGATGGCTTACTCGTCACCAGGAAACAAATCAGAGCATGGTTAAAAACACAAGACACTTATACAAGATATAAACGTATCATTAAAAGACATAAATTGAGTCAAACTTATGTTAACGATTTAGCCGACCAAATACAATTGGATCTTGTTGACATGTATAAGCTTAGGTACAAAAATGAAGGATATAATTGGATCCTAACAGCAGTGCAAATCTTGAGTCATTTTGCGTTTGCAATACCAGTATGTAGAAAAGACACCCAGCACATGACAGAAGCCATAGAAAAACTATTAAATGAGTTTAAACATAGGTCTGAGAAGCACCCAAACGTAATTCAATTTGATGAAGGAAAATAATTCTACAACGTGGGTGTAAAAACCTACGGTATTAGAATCTTATAACATAAAATACTTCTCTACAAAGTCTGATAAAAAAGCAGCCATCGTCGAACGATTTAATCAAACTTTAAAAACGATCATGTGGAAATATTTCTAGGCCAAAGGAACTTATAAATGGGTGGATGTTCTACCAGAGCTTGTGTACAATTATAACAGTACTAAACACAACACGATCTTAATGAAACCTGCTGACGTAAACAAAAATAATGCAGACCAAGTTTGGTTGACATTGTATGGTCATTGGATGGGTGAATATCTGCTACCTAAATATAAAATAGGAGATCGAGTTAGGGCAAGCAAATATAAAAACCTCTTCAAAAAAGGATATGAAGCTAACTTCACAGAAGAGATCTTCAAGGTGTCTAAAGCATTTCAAGGTGATCCAACCACGTATAAAGTAGAGGATATCCCCAACGATAAACCTATTTTAGGAAAATTCTAAGAAGAACTCTCACCCATGGATAAGCAAGATGATGTTTACAGAGTTGAAAAAATTCTAAAAACCAGAGGTAATATGGCTTTAGTAAAATGGTTGGGGTATGACAGCAAATGTAATTCCTGGGTTAAGAAAAGTGACATGCAAAACTTAAATAAGACTAATAAATAAATGGAGAACGAATTTAACGACTTCGACTATGATGATTTTGCTCGTGAATGTGAAGAAATCGAAATGAATAAGTTTAATGATAAAAATAAAGGTGAAAATGTTATAGACGATGATATGTGGAGAGAACGTGAGACCGACTTGTTAGAAGAATATGATCACGAAGCAGACAGAAATGAAGAAACTTCCTTTACAGAGCCAGATGTTGATGTTAATGTAGCAGTCGAACCGATAGAGCCTGACTTGGATTGGGATAATACACCTATTAGTGCTGATATTCCTGATATAGGAAGAGACGTTGCAGACATAAGAAGAGCTGAAACCAATGATATAAAAAGTTTTTAATAAATTTCTTAGAACACAACGTCATCAAGCGAGATGGACCTAGTTCTGAGATGTTGATTGAAAGATTTAGAGTAAGAAGAGGTGCAAGAGGAAAAATAATAGGTGGTGAGTTTGATGGAAAACCGATCGTAATATTAGAAGATGGCCGCTTTGTCTACTCTAGAAATAAGAACCTTCAAAAATATGTGTATCAGTTTAAATACTTAGCAGAAAATGCAAATCGTGAACACCAAAGAACAACCTCGGCTCAAATCGAAGAAAACGTAGAACTGGAAATGATGAGTAAGGATAGCCTGGAGGAAATAACGAGTCAAGTAAGTAAAAATACAATAGATAAACTACAAGATGAAATGTTAGACATGTTAGAAAATATACAAAATAAAGAACCTACTAACCATCCACGAATTAAGAACCGCTCGTGGATACTTGGACATGCCAGAATCACAAACATCAGAGGAGAAGATTGAAACCTTAGAAAATGAAGCTGATCTTTGGAGACTAAAAAACTACAAGAAACAGACCCCCAAAAAAGAGGCCATATACAACACATTGGAAAAAAGAGCTAGACTTGCAGCTGATATTGATTAGAAAATGATATTAGAATGATAGAA
Organism: Phenganax stokvisi; assembly: GCA_025400075.2. Lineage (NCBI taxonomy): Eukaryota > Metazoa > Cnidaria > Anthozoa > Malacalcyonacea > Clavulariidae > Phenganax > Phenganax stokvisi. The sequence goes on from JAODVQ020149960.1 coordinate 9,271, forward strand.
CCAGAAACAAGAAAGATCATCGAAAACGAAGTCAAAGCTAATACTTGAACAAACGCAAAAAGTTTAAAACTGGGCTAAGCAAAACTTGATAGACTTGAATGGTGTCACTATAGCGGTAGGTGGAATCATCACAACTGTAGTGATCAATGCAAGAAGTGCTGTTAAAAAGGAGCTTGAGACATGAGTAAATATGCAAAAGCAGTAGCAAATTTAGGAAAACAAGTAGGACCAATTGCCACCACAGTGTTCAATGTACTCGGTGGTATTTTGAAATGGGGAGCAAAAGGTGTTAGCTTTATAGCTAAAAACCTATGGATACTTGCATTAGCTTTAACTTGGTTTGTTTATGATATGTATAAAACCAGACTGAAGCGAACATGAGTGAAGTGAGCTTAAAAGTATAAGAAATCCTAAGCCATAATAATCGTTTTAAAAAATCATAAGGGGACAAATTTTTTTTTGTTTATAATGAATGGAGCAACATCTAACCCCAGGTTTTAGAAGACATAAAATGAGCGATATCAAAGGATGTCAGACAAAACATGTGATTACGTTCAATCCAAACCAAGAGAAACCAGGAGAAGAGCTTTACGTGGACATTCTGAGGTTGAAGTCAGACGCGTGTTTGGTACCCCACAGCTTGAACTTGAGATTCGAATTTACGAATAAAAATGAAAAGTCTTGGTTTTTAAACAATCTTGGAAAACTATTTATCGAAAAGCTAAGCAAGAGCGTGGGGGGTGAAACCGTATTCGACAACACGGGACATAGTGAGCTCGAAGTTTACAAAGATCTTTGGCTACCAGAGCATGTACGAAGTGAAAGACCCGAGTTTAAAATCGCCAACGAAAACAAAAAAAAACTACTTTCTGGATCAGACGATGGAGCAAAAACTGGAATGACTCCAAAAGTTTCGGATGCACTGGTAGCCTCTGTTTTAGGATCAAAACAAAAAATAAAATTAGATAAAGTCATAGGCGATCGTGGATTACTTGCTCCTTTTTCGATGGGTCACAATCTTCAATACAAAGTCACATTACCAAGTGCAGATAAAATCATGGTCGCTCAAAGTCGTGAAAGTGTAGCTGGATATACCCTTGAAAACATCGAATTAGAATATGAGAAGATCGACAATGAAACCTTGGCTGGAGAAGCGCTTGCTGAATAGGACGTTGGTAGATCATTAAGTTTTGAACATGCGACATTGATGAAAACTGTGGAATGGGATAAAGCTTCAACATTGGTGAACGAAACGATTAACTTACCACGAAAAACTATGGCAATGATCATGATGTTATTTAGAAATAAGAGTATCACAGACAGTGAACAATATGTCTACCCAAACATCGAATCGGTCAAGATTACGATAGGAGTTCCTAATCAAGTCAACAGTCAAGGAATACAAAAAGCAGACTTGTACACAGAAGCAAAGCGATTTTTCGAAAACGAGCGAACCGATTATCATGTGAGTGGCAAGATAACTATCAGGAAGTTCTTCAAAGACAACTTCGCATTAGTCGTGGATCTTAGAACCATCGAAGACAAACAAGTCATTGGAAGTGGAAAGAAATTAGTCAACACACAAAACGGAGTACTGTTAGAAATTAAAAAGAAAGCCACAAGTGCCAACATGCTTTGTAAGATATTTGTGATCAGTGATGGATTGGTCAACTTCAAAAACAAATTGATCGAAAATGTTCATTATTAAACATAAAATAAATGGGAAATTGTATTCACACAGAGCATACAGAACGTATGATTCTGGATCCAAATAACCCTGGAAAAACAATCAAAGAAATAAAACTTAATAAATCTTGTGGATGCTCTTCTAGATTGGGTCAAAATGGAACTAAGCTCTTGTTCATTGCGAGCTTCAATTACAACGACACCACTGCAGAAAATCTTGAGACTTCAAAAACACAATTGAAGCCATGAGGTGTTTAAATGTATAACTTCTTAAGAAAGTTATAAATTTTTTCTCTTATTCTACAAAGAGCTCATAGGGGTATCTCAGTGAGATCACCAACTTTGCATATTTTACTTGCTCTAATTTTTGATATATTTCGGATTTTTCTTCTTTAGACAGATGACCTAAATAATTGTCAGCTCCATATCTTTTTTACTCAGATTATAAAAGCTAACCAGCTTGGAAATGTTTTCACGAGCAGGTTTTGCAATCGACGTCAATTGATGTGTGACAACTATAGTGGATAAACCAAAATGTCTTACGAAAAGTGCTAATTTAACGAGCTCTGACGTTCTTTGCTTAACGAATTTTGAAGCTGCACAATCATCTAAAATAATTAGACTGTTGGTGCCTTTTGCATATTCCATGATTTGCCTCAGAAAAGGTTCTAGGGTAAGAAGGTTTACTACGAAGAACTTTGAAATTTTTTATTTGGTTTTTGTTTCTGTTCCTTGTTGTTTTGTCTCTACTTATATACGTTGAATTTACCACCCGATTCCCCGACCTATTATGCAAATGAGCTGTAATATTATCTTCTACTTTTTGAGATTTTGAGACTGTTATTTTTTGTCTGGTTTTTGTTTGTGTTCATTGTTGTTTTCTCTCTACTTATATACGTTGAATTAATCACCCGATTCCTCCAACCTATCATGCAAATTACGTTGACAGTTTCTCGCAGGTGGTTAACTCAAACTAGTGTATCTTGTATTACATCTAGCTAGCTCATTTGCATAAATGATTGGCAGGTTTTTTGCAGGTGGCAAAAAAGGGGCGTGGCCAAAATGCACCAGAACCGGTCAATCCATTATTACTGTTAGTCAAAATTCTATGACGTCATCGCTAGTATATTGTTACACGAAACCACGTTGGTACAATCATGGCAATAACATGGGTAGACTTTTAGAGGAACATGTTTCCTATCCACTGTTGTGGCACAATTGTGGAAGAAATCCCTCCCCCCATCCCCCCTACTCAATGTTGGTCATTGTACAGGTACTGGTTGTAATTTTATGCACAAATCAACAATGGTTATGTGGGGGGGGGGGAACATTTGAAATAATAGAAAGTCTACAAATTAATTTCCATGATTGTCTCTAAAAATTAAGGGACTTGGTCATTTTTCTTGACTTATTTAAGAAGTGTCTAACTGTGTTTTCTTCTTCCCTTTATGTATAGGTTATTTCTATTTGTTTCCTAATACAATAATGTACATCCAGGGAACTGTTTTCCGGGGGGTTAGAATTTGTTAAACAGTGGGTGTCTATAAACAAAATGTAACTCTTTCAAGTTGTGACCATTTTGACAGTGACTTAAAGTACAGTCCAGTTCACCCGAATGAGTTTTCTAATAGAATTTCAATAAGAAAGTGAAACGGTTTTTCTCACATCCTGCTGGGAGCTGCTGCAGCCATCCGCTGCCAGCTTGACATATATTTAGCCAACACGGCCACAATAACAAAATTACAGCAATTGTGCACTAACACAGCTCATGACAGACTTATTTGTAACTGGTAAATCTAGAATAAAAAACACTTTAAGAACTACAACACTCTAGAGTGGGTGGGTGGGTCAACAATGGTGAAAGGCAACAACAAAATGTGCTACTATACCCGCAAAGTCCAATTCTTATCGGGCCCCCAGGAGGGTGTGAGAGAACATTTTCTGCTTTTTTCATTCCTCAGCCAGCAGAAAATTATACTTCTCACACCCTGCTGGGAGCTGCTGCAGCCATTCGCCGCAGCAAAAAAACAATAGAGCACTAAGTGCAGTCCATTACTCCTGTCCTTTGTTTTGCATTGACTTAGTTACTAACAAGAGTGAATCCACAGTTTCATCTATGTAATTGTTCTTAGCACTAGTGGTTTTCCATCCTCCTTGTCTCTGAAGCAATCTATCTGGAATACCCAGGGACGCTGCTGAGGTCGTGCCACCTGAAGGCATACTATGGAGACCATACTCCTTAGGATCCAGGCCCTCCTTCTTCAGCTCTTTTTTAAACAACTTGTTTGCTCTTGAATACGACATCAAAGCCTTTCTGAGCTTTTGACCATTTTGGTACTCAGGACGCGCCGCCAGAGGGGGAGGGTTTACTCATGGCTCCCAGCCTCCAAGAACTTTTCCACAGCTGCCACTGGACATGGCTTTTCATCCGATCTTGCTATGAGTATCTGCGAGCCTGCCCGAAATTGATCGTTCTTTCTCTTCTCCAAGAATATGGCTATGCGCGTGGGTGAAAAGGTCAAGCGGACAGGTGTGATGGGAATAAGGTCATCTCACCTCAGAAAACCGTAAAACCCGAGAGCAATCAAGCGTCCACCTGTAGATCTGCGAGCAATCCGTTTTCTAAGAGTTGTAACATATTGTTGACTTGAATAACCGACAAAGGCTTTTTGCGAGACTTAGGCTTTGCCAGTATTCTTCATGCGGCTTCGACTACCTGCTGTACCACTGAGTGCTGGCTCAGAGGCATGTCACCGTTTTTCTTGTGGACCCAATCCACTCCGTATAATGTGGAGATGATATATGACACCGACCGATCTTGCTGTATTAGGAATACAATATATAGCGACAAAGCTAAGCTGTTCGCAGGAAGGGGGCAAACGCCTCGTGAAGTGGCCCATTTCTTCCAAGCCCTATACACATTAACATAGGTAGTAACAGTTCCCTGTGCCTTGCCTTGAAACAGTATATTAGGCAGTGCACATGCCAGTTTTTTTCAACTCTAGGCCATCGAACTGGTCAAGATCTAACAAACGGCTAATGCCTATGTTACCTTGATAGTGCACTACAACAGAAAGCAACTGTATTTTTACAAACTTGTTCCCATGCAAGTGCAGTGAAAACACTTTTCGATGTGCCGCAGCACATGACATAGCCATAACGGCCACCAAGCTTGCATCAAAACAATGCAACAAGCCCCTGCACAAGGCATATAACATGACTTTTTTTTCCAACAATAGCAATAGAGAACTGCTGATTACCAGAGTCAATTTTTCCACATATGCAACGAGTCCCTTGTACTATGCATACATGAATTTTTTTTTTTGGATTCCACAGGATCTATAAAACTGCTGATTATGCAGTCTTACCGAGTCCAAATTACCACAACGTATAGGTGTTTCCAAGTGCTAGCATAACACGCTACAATGTCACAACGACCTTTTTTTTTAATGTGCCTCTCATAATAACTTGAGGTACATACAATGCCATGACAGCTGTCCTTTGTTATGCCTGCATTTGGTGCTCTGCCACACGTATTCAAGCCACAATGGCTACGGTCACCATTTGGTAGCCACAAAGCTGACCATGCCTGTACAGTGCTATAACCGAAAACTCAGCAAAACGCTCAGCTAAAATCAACTTGTAGTGCCCAGACCTTGAAGGAGGGTTCCCCTGCCGTGAAGACGTTGCTGGATACTGATCCACGGACAAATAGACCGTTGTATGTAGGGAGATTTAAGGAGTCCTTCACAAATGGCTTCCAATGATTGTCCCTTGTCATAAGGAGGGACCACAATAGCGCAGACGGCCAAAAAGGTATAAGAAGCGTGCCATACTCCTTGCCTGAACTCATGTGGTGAAGGACCCAAGGAATCATATGTTGGGGAGGGAAAAGCCAGTTGTTATCATTCCTCCATGAACTTGTAAAGGCATCTGTAGCATCACAACCAGGATTTAAGTATTGACTACTAAAACGTGGTAGTTGGCGGGTTTTGAAGCTGGCAAACCGGTCGTATGAATGGGTCCCAAAGTTCATCGATGATCCTGAAACACTATGGGTCTAGCATATAGTCATCCGAATTGTCCACCCTCGACAAAGTGTTGGAAATGGTGTTAGCATCACGGCCAACCCATTCTACTGTCAAGCGAATGTTATGTAGCCGGCATACTTTGTAGATCAGAATCGCTTTCTTATGTAATTCAGCTTTACGACTCCCAAAAGTCATGATTCGTTCGGCGCTCTGATTGTCTGTCCTATGCCTTACCTCCTTACCTGCGAATTGGCGGGCAAAGGACCCTAACACTAAACAAGAAGCCCTCAGCTCACAAAAAGTGGAACT